>JAJIRX010000249.1:0-27785 GCA_023853785.1 Psilocybe azurescens | reverse complement strand
AGCCATATGTCTTTGTATGTGAAAAGATTCAGCCTGACAGGTAAAGACATTTACTCAAGATATTCTTTAGCATTACACCAGGGAACAACTTCAAGACATACATGAAAGCGTGAGGAGCCGCCTTGGGCCTCCCTTATGTAGACACTGCCTATGTGTTACAAAACGCGCGGTATAATCAATTGCAAATGGAAACGGCACAGGTAGAGATTATGCAGAGGGCATTGGAAGAAGTTACAAAGGCGGCAGATATGCTCACACCTTGGCTTTAAATAATTACATTTCAATTATTATAACTTGAATACGAGCGGTATCCGAATAACACAAAGTGTTAAACTGCGGCGGCCGATGCTGGCCAAAATGTGATACAGGTCATGTGACTCGTCTGCCTAATTGATCAAGTTGAACTTTGCTTCTTAATTTAAACCATGAACATGAAACAAGTACAGCTCATTACACCGCATTCGACCATTCTGCAACAGACTTCCCCTTTGATGAGGGGAAGCCATGGTGCATCTTAAACTACACTTAATGATGTCTAGCTTACGTGCTGCAGTTAGGACTGTAATGGCCAGAGACCTACAAGCGCCGAAGAACAATTTGCACGAAATCTTACAGACGAACTTATGCGTGATATCAATTGTTATTCTCGCACGCTAATTTGAACTACAGGTCTTAATACTTGCACATATTGGTCACTGTGCACTTCACGGATATCGCGTATACCCCCTTACCTGTTGCGGGAATTCTCTGATGCATGGTTTAAGGAGTTAAAGAAAGGACCTAAGATTGATCCACTCAAAGTTGATTTTCCTGGATCCATCAATATGGAATTCAATGCCGACAGCGACCTCGCAATCCTTGGCATGACCAAAGAACATTCCTATTGGTGGCAAGGTCAGCCAACCGGTCAGGTGGAACCGATTGTGACGGTTGAAGTTATTGAGGGCATTTTGAAGCATACTACACTGAGGTATGAGCATGTCGCTTGGCCGTAAGAAATGGTTGAATCAAATAAATTTCCAGCACCTTCGAAGCCATGCGGCTGCTGGTGAAAATACCAGTGATAGCATGCTCAAAGATGGTGTACCTGGAATGGCCGAGCGGTGTCCGAATCACACCACCACTGTGGTAGCGGAGCCCGGATGTCGAACTGTGAACCCGATTAGGGATGTGTTGAGACATGCCCGATAAGCTTAATCAAGCCAGGTTTATAATGAATGAATATATTCAGAGCGGCGAGGATGCCAAAGAACAATCTAGCCATGTCATTGGGGGATATGGGGCTGCTGTGGAACTCGCTGAGGAACTTGGAGAAGACTTCTACGCACTCCCGGACGCCGCTTTTCAAAACACCACCGCCTACTTTATCCAAGGTGATTCCACCCACACCAGATACACATCACCCCAGAACCTATGTCTGTAATCGTCCAGGAGTATCCTTACCTTCTATAACGGGTTCAGTTATTCCGTCAACAGGAAGAGTGGCGGCAGCGGCAGCCATGGAACCTGTTGATGTTTCCATGGGAGACAACATCCCGGCGAAGATTCAAGTTTGTGATAGTGACCATAGTAGTGACACCACAACATCTGTTCTGGAAGGGTTTACAGATCCTGAATGGTCAGACAGTCAAGATGGCAGCGATCAGGTAGACATTGACATGCCTTTCAACGATAGTGCAGTCGACCAATCCATTGGTTTACCGCTTGGATGTGCAGATACTGTACTTCACGGTCCATTGGCAATGGAAGAAGTACATGTAACAAACTTCGATCACTAGCGGGGAGGAAAAAAGAGAAGCGCCGACTGCTTCCATAGCAAGGCTGGAGGCCGATGAGTAGTTTCAAGAGGTGATAAAAAATACATGTATGCAGTAGAAAAGGCAATAATCCAACAGCAGTTTGATTTAAATGAGGTAGTCACTATTATAATAATTGTCCCGGCATCCGACGCACTGCCATTGTATCAACCACGGCCTCTAAGAAGTCATAATCATGTTTTAATAGACAAAATATCGCTGGTCTGATTCTCACCCTCTTTCCAAACTAGTCTTTCATTTCAATGATATTGCCGTGAATTAACCAACTTGGCTAGAAGGAGCCCAACTAACCCAACACTCTTTTCCTCATGTAAAAAGCAATGCAGCATGCAAGGACGGTCGCCGGGACATTGAGCGGCATGCTGTAGGGCGTGACCGAGTAATGCAATAAAGGTTCCTGGGTTGTGCTTCACATGTAAACCTGACTACTGACATACAGTAATGTGGGTGCTGGGCAGTGAGGCCATTGAGCGGCGGCCACCTGTGTACACTCACCGTCCGTTTTTCCGGCGCATTCAACACCGGATGGCGGAGCCCGCACCCGCAAGAAAAAAAATCGTTACGCTCATGCTGAAGACATTCATGGTGGGAGCATTCCCACGTGGTTTGAGATATGCGAATGTAGAAGTTTGAACGCAAGGTTAAAATTTGCTATCATCATGCAAAACACTCCAGAACAAGCATCAGGCCTGACATGGGAAGTGGCGCTGTACATTATTCGGAAGTTTGACCTAGCAGTAGCCCGCTCTGCAGAATACTGTCCCTTTCCTGCAAATTGGGACTTGGAATTTCTGCATGAAGTCAATCTAGCCGTGGAAGTCCTCATTACGGCAACTTGAAACAAAAGTGTGTCCCCAATATATACGTATAGTTGTTACAAGTTCAATATAATTGCAGGGAACACAAGTTGGAGGGTAGAAGACTATGTTAAGCAAATGACAACAAACTGCACAGGACGCAATTCTCTTGTGGAAAAGAAGTTGAAGAAGAATTTTCCTCCATTGTTCTCTCCGAGTCACTACGGCCGATCCCTGCGTCATAGCGGATAAGGACGATAAATGTCTGTTTTGGTATTTGCCAGGAATTCTAACTGATAAGCGGAGGGTGAGTAAACAGGCCGCCGCCGTGATCATGTCGCTGACCGGTGCCCACTTTACTGTATGTCTGTAGAATCAGGTGTGGGAAGACATGCAACACTTGTCCAAAATCCTTGTTGTAAACAAAGGATCCAAAAGTTGGAGAACATCACCTCGGCATTACAATGACAAGGAAGGCTGGTTGCAGCCTGGAGAAGCGAACCTTTCTCCAGCCTGGTTCCAACAGGGTCATGAGGTCGGTCGCCGAATGATGTTATATTCTCAATACATAATGCTATTGCACAGAAAACAAATCATTTGGAGGTTTCAAGGAACCTTAGAAATGATGATACAATTATCTGGCTGGAAAGAATAATTAAATTTCAGGCAATCATTGGTGGGATTCTCAGAATCATTCAACCTTATCTATTTATCGTTGGTATCAACGCCCTTTTGGACGTCACAGCGACTACATTCAGCGAATACTTCAAGTTTGGGGACGCTGTTCAACGTTATAAGTGTCATAAGTAATCGCGACACACCATTTCACCGGGATAACGGATCCGACCATCATTGGTTCGACATCCTTTCTGCTCTGGGAAATTATCAAAATGGAGTGTTTGAAATCCCAGAAATAGGCTTACAAGTGAGGTATGACCCAGGGACCATTATTGCTTTACTCGGACGTCCTACGACATGGCGCTAAATGCCCGGCGACCGTGCTTGCATTGCATTTATATGAGGAAAAGCGTGCTGGGTTATTTGGGTTCATTTCAACCAAGTTGGTCGATTCACAGTACTTCTCACTCCTCCACATATTCCCTAGGACTGGAGGGATTGAGAAAGGGAGTGAAGGGAATAGAGGGAATAGAGGGAATGGAGGGGATTGAAGAGGGAATGAAGGAATTGGAGAGGGAATGGAGGGGAATGATGGGGAATGAAGGGGAATAGAGTTATTTATAGCCAATACAGTAATAAAGTGGAATTCCCACGGCTTGAAGCTGAGTAAAAACAATTTCCCACACCTTTAGGCTGAATATAAAAATAGATTTACACAGTTACCACTACTATCATACATATACTATACACTGCTTATATAATCCTTATATCATACACCTACTGTACACTGCTTATATAATCTACCCTGTATCATTGGATTCCAACTAGAATATTTCAATCTATCAATCTTAGTGTAAATTCATGAGTGCAATATAATATATTAATAACTATATACTACATTATTATCTACATGCAAAGTCCATTGTAACAAAATAAAATAAAAATAAAAAACATAACAGAGTAAAAGATGGGCAGGAGGGTATATACTGGGGTTAAATGAACAAACAAACACATAAATGTAAAAGAAAATGAGAGAACAAAAGAAAAAGTGAAAAAAAAATTTTAAAAAAGGGTGGTGGACAGGTGGTTGTATCAGTCATACATGCCGCCGTCAGGCGTGGTAATGCATCTGCTGTACGTGTCGTCGTCCTTGCAGCCATTGTGTCCGTTGTGGCCGTCATGCGTGGCCGTTGTACTCGGTGTCGTACATGTCGTCGTTGTCGCCTTTGCGGCTGTTGTGGGTGCCGTACGTGGGTGTCATACTTGGTGTTGTGTGTGTCATTGTCGTGGCCGCCGTGTGTCGTACATGTCACGGTACGCATCCTGCATGCCGTTGTCGTTGTCCCTCACGTGTTGTGTCCTAGCTTTTACGTATGTACCGTTGTTGTACCGTACACGTTGCATGTGTCGCGGTAGTACGTGTGCAGTACGTACGCGACGCCATCGGGTCTATGAGAAAGAGGGGGGGAGGGTTAGTGGCGGCGGTGGGTGGGGTTTGCGACTTACTTGGTCGAAGCTGCGCTCACGCCGCCTCGTTACCTGCTCCGCATATGTAAATGTTCAAAAAATTAACTTTGATAGGTGGACTCCAGGTGGACTCCAGATGGACTCCAGTTGGAGTTTCAACTTTAACTTCACATAAAATGAAATGGAATCCAGTTGGATTTCAACTGGAATATATTAGTCTTTAATCTTAGTGTAAATTCATGAGCATAATATAATATATTAATAGCTATGTACTACATTATTATTTAGTTGTGAGATCCATCATTGAAACAAAAAACAAAACAAAAACATAACAGACAAAAAGCTGGGCAGGAGCATATGTACTTGGATTAAATGAATGAACAAACATATAAATGTAAAACAAAAGAGAAAGAGAAAACAAAAACAAAAAACAAAAAAAAGTGAAAAAGAAGTAAAAAATGAAAAAGGGGGCGGGAGGGTGATCATATTGGTTGTAGCCCCCGCCGAACGTAGTCGGTCGAGTCGTACGCACCATCATTGTCGTGGCCATGGTACGCGTCCGCCGTACACGTTGTCATCCTCGTCTTTGTGGCCGCTGCGTCCGTCGCACGCGTTGTGGTTGTCGACGTGGCCCCCGTCCGTTGTGGTTGTCGTGACGTGTCGTCATCGTCGCCGTGGCCATCGTGCATGCAGCCGTTCGCGTTGTCGTGTCGCGGTACATGCCGCGTGTCGTCGGTATGTGTCGTGGTACGTGCCGTGCGCGTTGTTGTTGTTGTTGTCGGTACGTGTCGTGCCCGCCATTGTGCGTGCTGTCGCCGTACTGTACGTGTTGCGGTACATGCTGTACATACGCGGCGTCGTCGTCGTCCTATATCAAAAGGAGGGGGGGCGGTTAGTGGCGGCAGTATGTGGGATTCGCAACTTTCACGTGGTGTCGCGGCCTTGTTCGTCGCCTCCCCTCGTTCCGCCTTGTGCCCCACCCACCTCGCTTTACCTCGTACTCAATCCCCACCCCCTCGTTCCCCATCGGTCCGGTGTTGTTGTTGTTGTTGTTGTACGGCTGCACGCGTGTACGGTGTCGTCACCATCGTACACGGACGCGTTATCGTCGTGCATGGCCTCGGTTGGTGGTGATGCGATGCATGTCGGGTCGGGTTGGCGGGTGCCTGGCTCCGACCGACAACAGTGAGGTGGTGAGGGCACGCACGAAGCGGCAGCGGGGTGGTGGTGGTTGGAGGAAGAGGTGGGGTGGTTGGAGTAACCAACGGACTGACGTGGCAACCAAAAGTCACACACGTGACATTGTTCACAGTTGCCGAGAATTGCTGAGCGATAACATTAAATTATAAGTCCGTTTATGGTTCCGTTTTCGGTTCCGTTCGGGCTATTCCGTTTTGTAAACGGATTCCGTTCAATTCCGCTGCGGAATCCACCATTCCGCCGGAATTGATATTAAATAAAATAGCAGGGCCTTGTGCCATATTTTTGCTCTCATTCCGCAGCGGAATAGCGGATTCCGCAGCGGACTCCGGCGGACTCCGGCCGGAATATGTGGGGACACAAAAGCCCTCTCGATTCACGGCGATATCATTGAAGATAAAACCATAGTTTGGGAAGAGGGTGAAAAATATTCATGATCTGGTTTATAGAACAAGTGGTTTCTGTCTTTAATTTAACAATTTGGGGGCCTGATATTGACATAATGGACATATTATGGGACGCCGGAGGAAACATAATTATGAAACCCCAATTTTGATCGAGCAGCCGCTGCAAACTGCGATGGTTATCCTCAATACACTGTGAGACTCAGTGAGGTATATAGAGGAATAATGGATTTCAGAATAAGTCATATCAGAACAAATACTGATGTACGTTATGCAGTCCCAGCGCTTAAAGTGAGTCTCTGGGAGGTAAGGCCATCAAACGCACTACTGGGACACAAATTGAAAGAGACATTATACTTTTCATGTTGTTGTTAGCTTGTCGACATTTTCAATACCTGAACTATTGTGCCGGTGTCCGGCGAAGACATGATATGAGTTCTCAATTTGCAGATTGGGAACTGACTTCAAAATATCTGAACACTACTCACCTGTACATCATTCGTGAGCCCACAAAACAATAGGTCGTTCATATTTGCGATAGAGAAGATGTTTTCAAAGTGGACGATCTGTAAAGCTGATTAGGAGGAGGAGTTGGGAGCCGGCCATTCGTCCTGTCTTAGTCACGTGCATGTATCGCTTCCAATAAACGGGTGTCCGTCGATCCCAAACTGCCACAGGTACAAACATCCAAATTACATGCATCATAAATCACGCCACGTTTAACGTCATTAGCGTCCACAACTTCAACGCTTAACTTCCCTTCACTCTATTATACTTTATGCGGTCTCCGCGTTGGTCCCCGCGTTGGTCTTTGCCGGGTCGTCTGGACAGTGAATGTGCAAGTGTGTGCACTGCTGCCCTCTTCATCAGCATTTATAGAACTCTTCATTGGCATGTCTTTGTGATCGTCATTGTGGCCATAGCTGTAGTTTGTAGATGAGCTAGTATAATGCTATGTACGATATCAAGAACAAGAATGAGGACGGGAATGAGAATGGGAATGAGGTTGCAAGTGGGATTGTGATTGTGATTCATCAAGTTGCACATTATGTAGAAGGCATAGAATATACATGGAGAGCTGCGGCGGCGGTCCCGTGCGTTGTTATGCGCTCCACTTTATTTGGCAATAATTTTGGAACTATTTCATATTGACATTCACCCATGTATACTAAAATATGAGCAACAGACGTGGGAAGACATAGTAGACAACGACAATGACGGCACCTGACATATTCCCGAACTGGATGGCATCTCGTTTACAAAAGTTACGGCAGCCTATGGTGTAATCTAAATTTCTGTGGCAACCGCTTTCTGTTCCATCCCAATTCCCAGATTCTGGATTTCACCTGTGGCACTGGTGGCAAATAATTGAAAACCCTACAGAGCCAGCCACACAAATTTCTGGGTCATCCATCACCCCTTGCACCGGCTGCCGATATTCAGTTTATGACTGTCTTCCGGCATCCGCTGAACATAAAACCGGTTGCTAATTCACAGTTCCAGTGGCGGTGACTAATGATCAATTCAAGCAGCTCCCCAGTTGCCAATCTCAATTTTGGAGACCAGAACGGCACCATTATATATATACAGATTATGGAGCCGGCTCTAGGGCGAGGCAGTAAATAGAAGGCGGGACGGCAGCCGCTCAATATTTACATACCGCGGCACCCGTGGTGCTTCAGATGAAGCCCAGTGACCAAGTCAATGCGGCCCCGATTCCATCCAATCTCATTCAAATTTCAATTGATTTGCCAAGTGAGCTGCATAACAAATATGTATTGGATATGTGGAGCATTTTAAGATATGCGGAAGCCGTACTGCACTTCAACACCTCGTGGCGGAGGCCGTACTAGAAACTGCATAAATTGAGGAACCATTTTACCATCTGTTTTACTGCAATCTCTCAAACGAGCATTCATGCTAGACAAATGACGAGTACGAATTCTATTTTATATTTTATTTACCTCAATCGAACCTCCGCCCCCTTCCCCCCTGCCAATTCTCCCCACAATCCATCCTAAATTGGTATACCAGGGATGGCAAAAAGTGTCCAGAATGGGATGAAAGTACCCAACATAAAGTGCATTAGAATGGCAGGAGCCGACGCCAGATTTGATGAAAACCGGCTGCCGAAATCAAAATCGCCCGCAGGGGCTAAGGTGTGCCAGGGTGCAGTGTACCAGGGGTGGTGTCCACTTGACACCGTACCTCACACGACATTGTTGGGCCCTCGCTTGACACCGTGACGAGCACTACATAATTGCCTTTTCACCGAAGTCTCTTTCAGGCCGTGTGACACATCACATCATAATTAATTCAAATTCTGTACGGTACGTAATTAGATCACTGTCCCATGTGGTGTCGAAATTTTGCAAAACTGTCAACAAAGATAAATCACGAACTTGGCTCAGAGCAAGGATCAAAACATACCGTGCCAGATCTCCAGAAGGATATAACTACCCTCATGAAAGTACTTAAGGAGCACAATGTATACGAGGTCATTCCAGGGCAGATTATTGACACACAGGATTGCGTGGTTCCTGACGCCAACTCGGTTGGGCTCGCACAATTGTCACATGGAAATCCAATGAACCCTATCGCAGAATTCAATCAGGAATTCAACCGTCTAGGCAAGTGACGAAAACTTACCCCAATATCAGAGGAACTTAACTTTGATTTGCCAGAGTTCTTACATGAACGAGTCGCCCTATGGGAATGGAATCAGCTAGTTCTATGGAAAGCTTGGTAGATAGTGAAACAGGTGCTGAAGGGCAAGGACACTCACTATTTGATGAGTCATCACAATCTGAAGATAGCAACTCCGAGCCAGAGCCAGAGACTAATCCAGGATTAGAGTCATTTTGATGAAATCTCCAACCCTAGAATGCATTAATGACGAAGATGTTGATTTGGATATGGATGGTTGGGAGCTGGACCCTCAATCAGAGGACGAGATGAGCGAGGATAGTGAGGAGAAGATGCTTTTGATATTGAATGAGGATGTTGTTCCGGTGATGAAGCGTGGTTTTGACGTTTGACATGGAGCTTCTCACGCGGGCCTGTCAACAACAACGGAGTCCATCACAAATTTTTGAAAAAAAGTTGTATACTCAAATCGACTTAAAACTCAATATCGACAACTTTATATATATATACTTTTAACACTTTTTTATAACTTTGAGACACTTCACTAAGTAAGCACAACAAGATTTGGCGGGCTCCACCAAAAGTGGCCCGAGATGGACCAGCCGGCTACGTGAGTTGTCGAGTTACACTCTCACAAACCACGTGCACTTTAGTGATAGCATGTGTCGCCAAAGCTGGATGGGGACGAGCCTACCCAACCCCATGAAATCACAGATTCCACCTCCTCAACCCAACTGACTCACTTGGAAGCTCTAGACTCACCAATTACAAAGATTTGTAGATAAAAATAATATTGAGAGCTGACATGAGTTGGAGTGGATAAATTTTCTTACCAAAGTGATTATCAAATTCTATCAAGACAATAGACAAGCCAGACTATGTACATGCATCTATATAATCCAAATACAAACAAAATTTAACAAACCATATTGCAATTCAACTGATAGTAATATGACAAAAAACATTAAGTGTATACACATATATGTCATAAATAACAGTAATTTAAACTATGGTTCAGTTGAGCAAGAAGTGACTGCAGAAAGTAGAAATATGCAAGTAGTTGTTTATCTGATAGTGGTGGTGAAAGATCAAGATTGGTATTATACAGCCACAGTGGTCACATATTTATTTGAAGTTGAGTTTAAAGTCATTTTTTATAGTGATGTAATGTGCAAGTGAAGACTTTATCATAAACAAGTAATGTGTACATTTAGCATAATAAGAATAAAAACAGTAAACAATGTATCATTCTCAAGCACAATAGACATCTTAATAGAATCCTCTCAACAACAAGCAGCAATGCTTGCACATCTAAAAAATTTCACTGTCTGCTACTATGTATATAGTGTCAGATATCAATATAATTTTATTGTAGAGAAAAAGTCAATGGATTTGGATGAAAAGAGAATATAAAGTATAAAAGACAACAGCTTACAAAGTGGATAATGGGATACCACTGTTTCAAGTTCTAAGTATGTATTGTCAGGTTGTAATGACAAACACAAAGACTACAAAAACAGCCAACCAACTGTGCCCAGGCTCAAATTAAATCCACCATCCATAGATGCACATATCAAGTAGAAGCACCACCACCCAGTCCAGTTTCCACTTCAATCTCCACACCAATCCACTAGTCATTATTTTTGCTGTCCTTACAGAACAGATAGAAAAGTAAAAGAAACAGTACATAATGATAACAAATAAAATGAGATAGTTAGTGTGAAGTGCAAACCTGCACTGCAGAGAAAAAACACCATTGTCATCCAATGCCAGAGACCACTTATGTGCTACATGTACCAACATCTTCAGTTACAATCACCAGCAGCTTATTTTTTGAATATAATACAACCACAAAGGTTAGAGACAAGGATGTCAAAAACACCACAAAACTAATGCAGACACATTAAAAAAAACAGAGAAACCCACAGAAATAAAACAAAATAAAGAGAGCCACATAAAAAAAAAAAAAAATGCACTCATGAAAACAGAATGTCAAAAAGACAGGCAAAAGAAAGCACATGCACTAATCCTGAGTATCCTTCAACACCCACTTAGCCTCACACCATCCGTCCTCCGCCTTGGTCGGCGCGGTATGATTCGATTGTCGCATAAGTACGACGTGTATTTGATTTACTAGCCCCTTTGCCTGCATCGAATCTCAGCTACTCGAAGCGTCCCCTTGGAGTTTCTTTGCGGTCGCCTTTCTGCTATATGGTTTCTTTTCTTTTTATTATTATTAAGCGCTCTCTTTCGTTTTCATGTGCAGGTGCCTTTTTCAAGAATCAAACCTCTTCATCATCCTCTTCTCTTCTTGCACCTCGAATTTTATTTTATTTTCTACGCTTTGATTGCACCTTCATTTATTCTACGTTCTTCGTTCTATTAATCAATATAAGCCACTTGTCGGGGACTGTTTAGACACAACGGCAGCTCTTGCCTTCATCCTACATTCCTCCAAGTTAATATCGACGGAGCTGAAATCTATTCTGTGCATGTGTGGGATGCTGCTTGGCTAAAAAGTTTATTCTTTCTCTTCGGCGTCTTTGCTTGATGACTTGTAACCTTTTTGTTGTCGTCCTTGTATGGATTCTGGTCAAAATTCTAGTACATGCTTTTCAATCGATACGAAAACAACAAGAATAATTTGACCTTGCCCAATTAAATAACTGGAATGATCATGACTACAACGTCACTGATGTCTTGATGTCTCTTCAACGCCGACGCCGACTACCGAGGGCATCCTAACGTCCTCACGCTCTTGACGCGGTACCCGCGCTCACCCCCAACCTCACAACATCACCACCACTACAGATCCGTTCCGGATTTTTGGCTCAAATTGCACGGTGGACCTCTGCACGCCCGCCATATATCCCATACTTACCTATGCGCTATGTGCTGCTCCCGCGATCTGGATATCGTCACGATTATCCTACCTACACTCACACACGCACTAATAAAATCACTGGCCTCCCACCATCTTGCCGTGCCTGTTCTCTGTGAGGTAACACCGCATGGCGCATTGGTGGCGTCGGTTCGATGTATGCAACATCGTTAATGGGTGCTTTACTTGAGAAGAGGCTTAAGGAGCGGTTTGCGAATGGGTGCTCGGAATTACACTGAAGAAGAAGAGGGAAGCCTTCGGTGCAAGAGATGTACTCGAGTATGATCGAGGTCGTGTCTATCGTGCAGGCGTATATGATGTGAATGATGCACTTTCTGTTCGTCTCGCTTGTTGTTGTAAAGATAATGAAATCTATTTATACACGAGTAGTTCAACTGTTCTAACACCTTTTTGTTAATATTTCTGCAGAGGTCAGCGCCCCCCGAAGGGCAATGGAGAGCGTAACCGGTCTTTCTACGGCCGCATAACAGTCCGTACCTAACTATCATCAACCGAAGTCCTAATACTCCACAGCATCCATCCACCGTGCTACAAAAGTTTCCGGGTGCCATACCACACGCTCTGCGAGAAATTAACAATTCAGTTTATCACAAGAATGAATGACGAGATGCGTGAACACCTCTGTCGTTGTAACCCTAACCCTAGAGCACGTTGACATCATTATCTACTCATTGGTGTCAGCGTAATCCAGCGAACGAGAGTAGCTCTGAGACTTACCCAAAGACTTGAGAGAATCCTATTTCATGAACGCGAGGTAGTCCCGACTCGATCTTCGTCAACAGGAGCAATACACCATAGAATGGTGCGGATAAACACTTTTGGCCGGAGAAGGATAGGTCGGGTTGGACATTCCACGGTTTGTGGAAGACAATACATTACGTCAACACTTGCGAGATAGTTTGATAGCAATTGATGAACCCTAATGGCGGTCTGAATGAGTTCGTGGCTTGCAGGAAGGAGATATTGTGTCGAAATTTAAATTGCGCCTAGAGCATGGTTTAGAGCTTGGCCTGACATACATGGTGCATGGAAGGTCGGAATGGCGAGTTAAGGAGGCGGGATATGAGTTCGGCGGATATCAAAACATCACGACAGGCCCTGTAATGGAGGAATTGTAATCAGCGAGAGACATCGGGAATAACACAAGAAACGTACCATGCGCCATATGTCATCTTTGGCGGATATTCATAACCTGTCTCACACCTTGGAACCCATCCTATACCCTATCGCTAGTCAGCCGTGCCCTCCAATCAACTCAATGCCGGTGTGTAATGCTGACAGAAGCATAGTTTTCTGGACATTGATACGTCGTCGCAGGGCAAAGCCCATGATCCAATAACCACGAGGCAAGGTCCTTTTCTGGCCATTCAGGCGTTTGATAGAACGAGGGGCGATATAAGAATGCAAAGTTTGCTGGAAATCGATATGATGCGTTAGGGTAAAATCTTCGTAGCGGGGCGGCAGTACACGCACAGACCAGAGGCGATAATTGAGGCTGATGTTCGATCACGTCGGTGGGTATGAGTCAATGGGACGGCGAGGTAAGGAAGCAGATGTGGGTTCGGCGGACGTCAAAACGTCGTGATGGGATCTCTGCATCATGCATCGCTGAATGCAAGGAGTGTCATGAACAAGACACGTCGGGAATAACACATGGAACGTACGTTGTCTTCCTGGGACATTCACAAGCCATCTCACAGCTGAGAATCCAGCCCATAATCCTCATTACTTGCACCTTCCCCACTCGGTGAACTTGATGCTAGCCCCATCCCAATACCTCCCCTTCCACCAACTTGACTTGAAGCGGTAGACGAGAACCTCTTCCACACGATCAACTCGCAGATGTTGGTCGCGATGAAAAAGATGGCCGATGCGAGGCCGTACCCCTTCAAAATCAGAAGGAGCTCGTCTAGGAAGATGACGATGAGCGTGTGGCGATGAGCTTGATGACGAGCAAGAGGCAGACCCCGGCCCCAAGGTCGGACGGCTGGCCTTGAGCCCTGTGAGCACGTAAACCGTGGCTTGGCCGAGCGCAATAATAAGAACGAATACTGTGAAATTGTGGTCAGTATATGTCTTTCTTTGCGCATGTGTTTATATGGATGGTGAAGAGAATGTAGAAAAGGAGACGGACGTGGATGGAGGAATGTTGGAATGTACACGAAAGATAACACGACACTCACGTTTCTGAGTAGCACTGAACAACGCCCGATCTTCTTTAGGACTGAAACCCACATCACAAAGGTTGGTACCCGCCAAAAGCTGCATGATAAATCCCGAAGTGATAACAGGCGTGCTTCTGGGTTCCATAAGCGTTCCACGGTTAGAGGCCAGGATGACGCGAATCCAGTAGAGCGGGTCGGAGGATTTGGAGGACATGATGCTGTACAGGGACACTTATGAGCACACAAGGAAGATAAGGAGTGTTACCGCCATCCATAGCACCTTTCGGTTGAACAGGACCTGTGATACGAGAGTCAGTACGTGTTGTGTGGGATTTAACGACAGGAAACGTGCTTTATGATCGGGTGAGGAAACTTCTGGTAATATGGGTAAGAAAGGCCAGACAAGGTGGAGGAACCGCACGCTCAAGCCAAAGCCTTCGCGTATCCTTATGTCTCTCGCGGTTATGCCCACTTCTTCCCTTACGTCCCTCATCGTCGTCGTCTTCGTCCAATGTCCACTTCTACTTGCACTCGCTGCAACGCCAGCGCATCGCATCCTCGGACCTCAAAGTGTTCGTGTGCCTCTACTGCACGGTCATGTATGACGTCGAGAAGTGGTATAGAGGTGGGGTGGGGCGTGCCGCTGCCTCTGCAGTGTCCTCGACAGCTGCAAGTAGGTCAATGAGTCCGACACCGACGTCTGGTCCTCGTGCGCCTGTTGTTATTGAGGAAGATAATATGATGATGATAACTTCACGACTGCACCTTCGACATTGGCTTCGACTGCGACTTTGAACTCGGATTTGAAGTATCGCCGTGGATCTGGAATCCGCGTCGCTAGTGCTCAGAGCTCGAGTCGCTTCGGCTGCTTCCCGCCTGTCGAGGAGTACGAAGACACATGTTCTGCTAATGACGACGACTCCAACCACACCTTTCCGCCTTTCAACAGCATACTCTCGTCCGCCCAGAGCAGAGAGCTCATTGCAGAGTTAGCAGTCCAATACGCGCTCCTTGCCATTCGATTGAAGGGCTTCTTGAGGATGCAGGGTGTACCGGAGGCCAAGCTGTATGTGCAGTTCTTCGAGGGGTCGCGTGGTGGGTGTGGATGAAGACGTGTGTGTGGGCTGAAAATGGTGAAGCATAGACTGGTGGTGGAGATGGTGGGGAATGGGCGACAGGGAGGTTGACTGTTGATGCATGATGCATGACGTCGTGAATAGACATTGATCTGATCGCATAATGATACCGAGATATGAAGGGGTCGTGAAAAGAGTGAAAAACGGGGAGGAAAGTCCGAGTCGGTGGACGAACAAACGAGAGTTTCTTCATCGCCCATTGTCGTCCTCGGGGTTATATGTGCAGCAAAGCAGAGAAACTCACCGTTATCGGTTGTATCTCAATCTTTCTCCTGTCCATGGTCGTGCAAGGAGCAGGCCCTGTTGGATGGGCACAGGAAAAAGGCCGTGACACGTCCGTGGCAGTCCGTGCTATGTCCGTGAACTATAATTCGAGACCCGTGCAATATTATAGTGATCACATTGACTTCCGTGAGAGATCCGTGCAATCATATAATCATAGCCTGAAGGATGTGTAGAGATTGTATCCGGTCTCCATTGGTTTTGTAGTACGGGAAATATTGAAAAACAGCCAATTTGATGAGCTGTGGCTTGCCTACAAGTCGGACCCTAGATGTCCAATATTACAATGTATGACAGTAGGTTCAAAGTAGCAGTAATATTTGTGAATAATAAACTGGACACAGTACTATACTCTACTTTGGAATAGGTCTTGGCATAGGACATGGTCGTACAAGTATATTAGAAGGAGGCTTTGACTTGGGAAAGTTGACATAATTAATTCCCGGCTTAACAAGTTAGATGTGATCAGCCACAAAAAGTGAGGTCTTTACATGGCCCCCATTTTTTGGTCGGACTCCGGTCAGACTCTGTCAGACTTTCTATATTCAGAATGACAATTTTTCTGGTCTAGGACTGCTGAAAATTTCCGGTGAGATTCCGGTGAGATTCCGGTCAATGTCCGACGGACTACAAGTCCAACGGACTGTCCCTCGGGTGGACTGTCCACTGGAATAATGCCAAACCAGCAGTCAAAGGACCAACGGAATTCCAATGGAAGTCCAACGGATGTCCTTTTATTATAATTTATAATAGTATAGAAAAAAAAAGACACAAACGAGATTTGAACTCGGGCATTGGAGAACACCGAACACAAGTGGGATAAACCAACTGAGCCACAAAGGCTTATGGAAAACAAAAAATTAGTTAAATACATAGTGATGCAGCCAAAATTCTCGGCACTGCTCAGCACTGGCCAAACAACAATGTGCGTGTGACATGTTGATGCCACGTCGGTCCGTTGTTGATTCTGGCCCCACTTTTCCTTCCACCACCACTACCGCCTCGTTGGTCGGGAGCCAGGCAAAAGCCAACCCGACGCGAACGGGAGGACAACGACAACGATAAAGACCAGGATGAACGTGAGGACCAGGATGTGGACGAGGATGGCCAGCATGAGGACCAGGACCAGGACGTGGACGACTGTGACTGCGACCACGAGGACCAGGGCAAGGCAGGCCGCGACAAGCATGTGGACAAGCCTGACCAGGGCGAGCACGCAGACAGTGAGCGACAATGCGTGCACGCAGATGGCCAGGGCGACAATGTTGAGCACGGCCAGAGCGACAACAAGCACGGCCAGGGCAACAATGTGGACAGCCAGGACGACAACGAGCATGGCAGAAGCAAGGACACGAACAGTGGGGGCAAGCACAAGAATGAGCATGCGGCAGAAGCAAGGACGCGAACAGTGGGGGCAAGCACGAAACGAGCACGAGCACAGTGGGGGTGACGACAGCGAGGGCGCTGACACGGACAGCGGGGCTGACAACACGGACAGCAGGGCTGACAACACGGACAGCAGGGCTGACAACATGGACAGCAGGGCTGACAACGGACAGCAGGGCTGACAACACGGACAGCAGGGCTGACAACACGGACAGCAGGGCTGACAACACGGACAGCAGGGCTGACAACACGGACAGCAGGGCTGACAACACGGACAGCAGGGCCGACAACACGGACAGCAGGGCCGACAACACGGACAGCGGGGTGATGACATGGACAGCGGGGCAACAACACGGACGAGGGTGCCAACACAGACAGCGAGGGTGCCAACACAGACAGCGAGGGTGCCAACACAGACAGCGGGGCCGACAACACGCACAAGCAAGGGCGCCCGACAACACGCACAGCAGGGCGCCGACAACATGCACAGCAAGGGCGCTGACGACACGGACAGCAGGGGGCAACGGCAGCGGATGGCCAGCGGTGGCAAGCACAAGCACGGACAGGGGGCAAGCACAAGCACGGACAGGGGGACGAGCACAAGCACGGACAGAGGGGACGAGCACAAGCACGGCGGGGGCAACGACACAGGCAGCGAGGGCAACGACGACAACAGGTAGGACGGACACCGCAGACACGTATGAAGGCCACAACAACGGCACAACAACAACAACAACAATGCGTACGGTGCGGCTACAACCGACACGTCTATCCTCCCTCTATTTTTTTGATTCTTTTTGCTTTTTTTTTCTTTTTCTGTCTCGCTTTCTTATTTTTATTATTATCTTTAACGATAATGTACCTTGCTTGTAGATAAAATTGTAGATAATAATGTAGTACATAGTTTTAAATATATTATATTATACTATTATATGAATCTACTTTAAGTAATACAATCCAGTTGGAATCCAACTGAATTTCATTCCATTCCATTCCATGTGAAATTAAAGTTGGACTTAGTGAAATTCACAAAGTCAGATAATAATGTAGTATATAGTTTTCAATATATTATATTACATTGTTACATGAATTAAAGATAAGATTGAAGTATTATCCTAATGACCTAGCTTCCTTAATATAGCTCCCAAAGCTTCCAAGAACACTGCTACTGTCCCTAACTCCTCCCAAGTCTGCAATTAAACCAGTGACAGTCCACTGGACATCCACTGGACATCCACTGGACTCCACTGGACAGAGCACTCTTGGATCTGGTCTAATTAAGTGCTGAGAGTCCGGTGGAAGTCCACTGGAAGTCCAACAGACTGGACAGTCTGGCCAGTCCACCTGTTTTCTGTCTTGAAGTGACTTGACTGGACTTTGACCGAATTTGGCCAGACTCTGACTGGACTGGTAGTAGAATTTTGTCAAGTCCAATGGAATCCATTGGACATCCAATGGACTGTCTATTGGACATCCAATGGACTGTCTATTGGACATCCAATGGACTGTCTATTGGACATCCAATGGACTGTCCATTGGAATTGGCTGGGTCCAGTGAAAGTCCGTTGGAGTCCAACGGAATATGGGGGCACTGTAAAGTACACCAAAAAGTGAGAAAGTTTAAGAAATAATCCACTCACCTCAAGCTCACTATCACTCACTATATCAGCACGGTCTCCACCGTTCCACTCCTCGGAGAAGTCGCCATAAGGACTCCATTTATTCTGATGGTTTCCTATGTCTAGACCCCATTGTTTGTTTCCAGCTACCCCGGCACGAATGGAATTCTGTATGACAAGGAATGGTAATGGATACCGGTTATTTGATGTGAAAGTACTGAGACAGATAAAAATTGTGTTGATGTTTAAAGTGACTTTCAAGTCTTGACAGAGGGTTTAAATGCAGCGTAATGAAACTCCCCCTCTTTTGTTCCAGTTAGCAATCACTGCCTTCATAAATTATAACTGCGGATGGGCAGCAGGCGCTGTTATAGAGCGCACAATATTGACTGTGGTACGGTTAATTGTATGGAAAGCAAGAGAGTTACGCTCGAAATTTCAAAAACAAACATTGTCCGGATCACAAGCTGAACAATTTTGCTTCCATCCCGCATTCGCGACCTCGAACACCATTGCATTTGAATATCAAAGAATATATTATTACATGATACAAGAATATCTGTGTGAATACATTAAGGATCTACACATTTGGTAGATTTCCGTTGCTCATACGCTAAGTGATTTTTTATTTAACATTGTATGAACAGGAATCGTAAAAATCAAGTACTGTACGTGTTGAGAATCACATGACATCAATGATGACGTGTCAATGTTCAACAATAATCAACATGAGCGTCTTTTCTTCTCTCTTCCCCACAATAGCCGTTTTCTCTCTTCTCTCCTTTTATTTTCTTGTCATCTTCGGACCATAACCTTCTTTGGGCCACATAAGGTAAGGTCTCGGTTTGACTCGGTCTGGGAGCATGCTTACTGACACTTCACATAACAGATGTTGTCCCAAGTCAACCACCCACCTCACCCTCGCTCCTGTACATATGCTGCCACAGCACAGCGATGTCTTTCTTGTGGCCAGATTTGTGTCCCATATAAGTCCTGTACATCAGGGTTGTGTTAACTGTGCGCTGACATCCACACCATCTACCCTTTGCTGCATGACATTTTGCCACCTACCCGGCCGACCCCGCCTCTTCCATACTGAATCAGCAGTATGTATTGCTGTTGGTTTGTTCTGCTTGCACTTCCCTGGGGCCACCTCCTATTGACCAGCAATATGCTGGTTGCCCTGCTCGTGTCTTTGCTGCCGCATCCTTCCTACCCCTGCCCTCCGTCTCTTTCATGATGACCAGGTGCCATGCTGGTCGTCCTGCTCATGTCTCCGCTGTCGCTGACCAGCGACTAGCACTCTGTCTCCGCTGCCACATCCTTCCTACCCCTGTCCTCCATCTCTTTCTTGATGACCAGGTGCCCTGCTCGTGTCTTTGCCGCCGCATCCTTCCTACCCCTGCCCTTCGTCTCTTTCATGATGACCAGGTGCCATGCTGGTCGTCCTGCTCGTGTCTCCGCTGCCGCCGACCACTGACTAGCACCCTTCCTACCCTGTCCTCCACCTCTTTCATGATGGCCAGGCGCTGTGCTGGTTGTCCTGCTTGTGTCTCCGCTGCCGCTGACCACCAACTAGCACCCTTCCTACCCTGTCCTCCACCTCTTTCATGATGGCCAGGCGCCATGCTGGTCGTCCTGCTCGTGTCTCCGCTGCCGCTGACCACCGACTAGCATCCTTCCTAGTCCTGTCCTCCACTTCTTTCACGATGACCAGGTGTCATGCTGGTTGTCCTGCTTGTGTCTCCGCTGCCGCTGACCACTGACTACTACTTGCTACAGCTTCCTCTTTGTATCTGCCGAGTCCCACAGTTGCCGAGTCTTCAAAATGTTACTTATTAATACCTTTCCCATATTTATAGTTGAATGTCATGGATTGGAAGTTTTTAATGTATACCTAGCTGTTGAAAGCGAAATTAAAATTTATGTATTCTATGTTTCAGTACGTGACTCTTCATCTCTCCTCACATCGTTTGGGTCCTTCAAGTTAAACCAATGGCAATATCTACCGCATATATGCTCACTAGGAAACCTTTCAAAAGCATCTCCTATGTTTCCTTCACCGAATAAATTGTTGCCCAGTGTAGGTGATGTCATGATTTGAGGATCTGTAAGTGTGGTACCTCACGCCTTCAAGAGATTTAGTAGATAATCAGGACAAGCATAATATGTACTACACACCTTGGAAATCAGAAACATAGGCAAGACCATGAGTGATTTCGTATTGAACGTGCTGAATAAATGTGAGATAAATAGCGAGTTCAAAATCAAAGTCTTCTTTCTCGAGTATTGGAATGGCGGCTGAGTTGTTGATGTATTTGACGAAGTTGGTAGATGGTCCTGGTAGCATTTCTTCAAGTAGATATACAGCTCGATGGGATGATGGCTTGCCAGTTCCTACAGCTGTCTCCAATGGCTTTAATGCTAATGCCACCCGGCCTCTACAAAACGGAAGGCCGGAATATCTTGAAGAAATGTAGGGACAGATTCGGTGGCTTGAATGCGGGTTGCTATGAAAGAGTTGGCAAAATCGAGCAAGGCATTAGCCCACACAAGAAGCCTTGCCTCACCAGAGATAGCATGTTTTTCATCGGAGAATGTGAGTCGAGACACTTTGGCAGCGGCAGCGGCACTGCTTCTAAGCCATTTTGACTGTTGAGAACCCTTGGCTTTGGGAACAAAAGGCCGTTTTAGTGCAACAGCGACTGAAGGAGCATTATCAATGATCATGCTGCCTAGGCCTGTTTCGGGAATACAGCCATTGAACTGAAGACTTGCAACTATTGCGGTTTTGAATGTGCCTTTTCCCAATGTATGGTCGGGATTATAGCTAAGGCTTGCATAGAAGTGTGCACTGCCTTCAAGCTGGACGTTGATTCTGATTGTTTGATGAGGATTGTTGATAAGGTCGTGAAATGTAACTTGTGGGAGTGGAAAAATACAATAGATTCTGATAGAAAGGATACTATTAGCAAGTGAGGCTTCAGTATGACAAAATCTCCAAAAAAGCGCACACCATTGGACGTACCATTATCACCCTTCTTCTGTGTACTCAAACCACCCTCCTTGAATCCTCGACTGATAGAGCCTACATCCAGAGGAACATAGGAACTTGGAGTTGAACTTGCAGAACGACCAGTTAACAGGCCAGTGACAGAGGCTGGAACAGCAGTGTTGCGAACTCTGGGAATCGCCACTGGGTGGGAAAGTGGATGACCTCTGGCCTCAGACTCGGACTGACTCTCATCCAGATGAATAGGATCACATGAAGTTCCAATTGACTTCTGGGTCGCTGCAGACTTGACATATGAAAGAGCTGCAGGGGACCTTGGAACTGTGGACAGAATTGGAGATTTTACAATCAGATTTGAAGTGAATTTGGCCTTTTGCTTGTGTGATTGATGTTGGAGTCCTCAGAATCAGAGTCAATGGCATTTTCATTATGATTCCACCTGTGGTTACCAGGATTTTTGGGGGACTGTTTGGCACGAGTATTTTTAGTCCTCTTGTAGGACGATGCAGGCTGTATGACCGAGTGTGATTCTGACCGTGGAGTGCTTCTATTCAACAGATTGACATACTACAAAATAAATATAGATGTATTAGTGAGGTGCAGTCTCACGGTAGCATTAAAAATTAGAAGCGCACCTCATGGTCTTCTCTATCCTGAACTTTGGCCCAGATCTTTCTCGGAAGAACATACCCAAATGTCTGTGGCTTGGTAGGTGCCTGAAACACAGGAGCCAGGTCTGATTTTTTTTCGTGGAGGAACTGTGAAGCGTGATGCAAAAATGGAAGCTTTGTAGCACTGATTCAGGCCCATTTCCCCCAGTGGTCTCACGGATAACTGCTTCTTCAGTATCAATAGGTATACCATCAAGATACTCCAATAGAGGTTGATTGACAACTTCTCTAATTTGACGAATAAGCTCTGATTCTGTGATACTGTAGTCAACACTTATTCCTTCTTTAATTTTCTGAGTACAAACCCATGTTAGTATTTATCTGAGGGATAGACTAATCATCATAGACTCACTGGTATGCGAATAGGATTTCCCTTTGCATCAACATCAGGTTGGTAAACTTGACATTAATGGCTATTTGCTGCTGGCCAGGAATAGGCCCAAGTATACCCTTATAGGCACGTTCAGAATATTCGCGAGTGTGCTGAGCATGAAATGCATGGGCAGCTGAGTATCCAATGACAGTTGCTTGGCCACGAGGTATGTGGATGGATTCAGCTATTCTGGGGCCTGAGTTTGATGTTGGAGGCATTGATGTAACACGTCCCTGAGGCTTATGTGCACCTAACAACTAAAGTTGGGATATGAACCTAAATAAGATTATAATATGGTTGTGTACCTTGCCTTTGAGATTCATTAACACTGCGGCGAATGAGATTGATATCAGGTGGCCCTGACAAGGTACAAGAATGTGTTGCAGTTTGTCGGATAATGGTCTGCTTTTGTCCACGGTAATGAACATAGCAATTGTGGCAGACATTCTTCCCTGCAAGGTTGTCTGGATCACGACTATTCGCGTGCATAGTAGACAAGCCCTCCAGCTGGAATTATTCCACCACTAGTGCATGAAGATCGATCACAGCTTTGTGCGGCTGTAGTACGAACATTCTTGGTGAAGTCTGATATCACTTCCTCCATCAAAGCTGAAAATGGGGAAATAATGAACGAGATTGGGCTTAAAAAAAAAAGATAAAGGATGTGGAGGTCCAGAGTCTCTGAGACTGTGATCGACAACAATTTTGAGTCTACAATTTATGTCTCATGTAATCATCTACTCATTTGGTAATTGTTATGATATTCAACGTCACTGAATTTTGGATTCAATCTTCTAGTACTTTATCTCTAATTTCTCTCGGATCTAACCATGCTGCCCAAAAAAAGAATCAGTATAAGCCACTTTGTATGTCTTTGTTTAGCTTTCTCACAATGCATATTTAATTCTTACTAAAGCTTTAATACTAGCCTCAATAGATGAAATTGGACCACACATACTCAACTATTGGAAGATGAGGATGACGGATAAGCAAATTCTCAAAGCTCTTCTAGATAAGCATATTGATAAGAGCATCAATGGGCTTGGGTAAGTATTTCAGTTCATGATATTTAAATGTTTAATTGAACTTTCCCTGAATTACATCATTACTGTTTCAGCCTGTCGTCTTTCAAGAAAATGAGAGAAAAATGGGTCTCATAAGTACCCGCTGTCAGAAGCACACACCAGAAACCATTAGGCTGGCCATAATTGAATTACGAGAACTATACCCACACGCTGGTGCTCGAGAAATGACCAATCTTCTCTTTCATGACATGGGAATGTCAGTATCACGGTGTGTAGCTAACATTTTATTGAGTCAATTAGTACTCTAAATGTATATATGTTAGTGCAATTGTGACTGACTACTTTCGAATATATGAACCTTATACGTGCAAGGAAAGCTAATCATTTGAAAAGACGCCGGTTTTGGGCCGCTGGAGTGAAACGACATGTGGGCCGTTGATCAACACGACAAATGGAAGAAATTTGGGCTTGCTCTTCATGGTGGACTTGATCCATTTCCTGGAAAAATCCGCTGGGTCAAAATCTGGTGGAACAATAATAATCCCAAGCTTATTTTGAGCTATTACCTCAATGTTGTGGAGGAACTTGGATGTAAGTAATCTTTACACACTGTAGGGCATTTTTAACATGTCACTAATACTTAGAACTTCTAGACATGCCACTCATTACTCAGAGTGATCCCGGATCTGAAAATTATGGGATAGCAAATGCTCAAAGTGTTCTCCGTCAATGGCATGATCCTCGACTCAAGGGAACAATTCAACACCGTTGGATGCGTCATAAAAGAATATCATGCCTGAAATTGGTTGGTCTCAGCTACGTGTCGCTGGACTCCAGGGTATGAGAACCTCCTTGATAAAGGGGTGATCAATGGCTGGTACGACATCAATAACCCAATCGATGCGTAAATTTACTGTTTCATGATTTTAAATAATACACTCTGTACTAATGGACATTGGTCATTTTTAGGCTTCTTTTTCGATGGTTATTTATTCCCTGGCTTCAAAAAAGCTAGACGAGTGGACAGACCGTGTCAACAATTGCAAAAATGTGCTGACAAGAACAAGATCCTACCTCATGGTCCTCCCAACGATATCGAGTCCTCTCCTGAGCGATATGGCTGTTTAGATTTTAAGGTGGCCGTTGAGCCAGAGGCCATTAAACATGTACGCCATCTTTACACACCTCCGGATGATCCTGTCTTTGTGCTAGTGCCTCCAGAGTTTGACCACTATGCTACAATCACTTACAAAGAAATGGGATCTCCTGCTCTGCACTCCCATAACATTTGGATGGTGTATCGTGAAATGAGGCAGTGCTTGGAGGAATTGCATACTGCAGACCCTGATGACGACGGCAACCAGGAATACAACGATTGTATAGAACGGTTCGAAGTCGAAGAAAGGCTGTTATCTGAGGCAGAAGACAACAAAGACAAGCACAAAGAACCTTACGATTTGTTACCAGGAGAAGATCTTGCCGGTGGTATTGAAAACATAGAAGATGGCACATTTTATATGGGTGGTCTTCGCAATGGGCTAGGACTTGGTATGGCTTTAATCTTTTGGATTATTTTCAAAACATCACTCTCTGACTATCATTTTAACTCCAAGATGATAATGCGGGACGACAGCTGGATGAGCTTGATGACAACCAAGATGACTTTGAATTTGAAATCGTAGCTGATTTCTCTGATGAAGATTTTCCGGATTCCAATTCAGAGGTAGATGAATGGTAGATTGTAGTTTCATTTTCAATGTATATATTCACCTAAGTAACCTACATAAATACTATAACTATTGAACGTGTAAGTGAGAAGTAAAGCTGACATCATGCACACGTCCTCAAAGACTGCTCTTAATCAAAGTATATAGATGAAAACAAGATAAAAGCAGATATACACACATTCAAACCTCCATCCTGGGATTCACATCCTACATATGGCACAATATGACCCCATGGATTGAATGAGACTTGTATGTTGGGGGATTCAACTGGGCGGTTTGTGCAGGATGTGCACCAGAGGCTGGGTGTAGATGGAGATAGCGTAGGGGTCCACGGTGTGTACCAGTGGTGTTGCAATGCTTGAAGCGGTAGAACAAGAGAGTAGCAGAACGAAGAGGCAGTGACAGAGTGGCAGAGTTGGTGGTTGCGAGGAGGCGACGATGCAGCCATGGGTTAGACAGTGTAAGACAGAGATGTGGGTGTACTTACAATGGCACCGTTGATTCCTGAATGGCGGGGATGTGGGTTGAAGATCTTGGAGAGACAGAAAAGAATATAGTGTGCTGCTGATATGGCGTGAGCATGTTGCAGAGAGGCAAAAAGCGGGATGTGGAGAGCGCAGACCTGACTGGAGACCTGACAAAGTACTGCAGTCCTGGTTAGTGGTTGCAAGCCAAACATTGAGTAGGTTTCAGATGGAGTAAGACTGAGACCCCTTACGTGGCCTAGAGAAAGTTATGGCCCAAAGACGATAAGAAAGATAAAAGAGAGAGAAGAGAAAAAATGGCTGTTGTGGGGGAAGAGAGAAGAAAAGACGGTCATGTTGATTATCGTAAAACATTGATGCGTCATCGTTGATGTCATGTGATTCTCGACAGTACAAACCAAATATTGCACGTACAGTACTCAATTTTTATGTTTCCTGTTCACACAATGTTAAATAAAAGAATCACTTAGCGTATGAGCAACGGAAATCTACCAAATGTGTAGATCCTTAATGTATTCACACAGATATTCTTGTATCATGTAATAATATATTCTTTGATATTCAAATGCGATGGTGTTCGAGGTCGCAATGCGGGATGGAAGCAAAAATTGTTCGGCTTGTGATCCGGACAATGTTTGTTTTTGAAATTTCGAGCGTAACTCTCTTGCTTTCCATATAATTGTCCTATTCCGACTTCCATATCAAACCAATATCAAGCATCACTCAATTTTAGAATATTAGCTTGGCAATACTGCTAGATCCATACCCTGTGGAGCACAACATTCTTCCATGCAGGTCTGTGTCATGACCACGTATTTCCGTGCCTTGTCTGTGTAGGTCCATGGTGTGTCCGTGCAGATCCGTGCTAATTTAACACAGCATATGTAAAGTCTGTGCAGGTCTGTGCAGGTCTGTGCTGAGCCGTGCCGGAAATTTTAGCAGTCTGTGCTCAAGTCTGTGCAAGGTGAGTAAGTCCGTGCATGTAAATGTACTCAAAATTTTATTTTAAAAATACTCGGTAGGCAGTAAGAAGGATTAGGACTGACTAGTATTGGTATTAGTAGCCGTGACTTGGGTGTGATATTGGTCTGTCATCATGAATTGAGGGCAGTTATAAGCGTGTTCATTGGTATATTATATGTAGTAATACTTAATTTATCTGAATATATATGCAACAAGAAAAGATTTTATATTGATTTGATGGTGCTTATCTGTCTACTACAGTTTGTGCGCGATTTAGCGCTCATTCATGAAGGTGGTCGAATATTCTGTTGCCTTCGGGATTATCCGATGGAGCAATTGTAAGTAAAAGTCCTCAGATAACACGCTTCAAAGCATCATTTGTCATTCCCAGGTAAGTTTTAATATAATGTAACCACATAATTACTATTGTAAGTCTCTTGAAAGTACATATGTTTAGATATTTAAGAGCATCACTTGGAGAGGTCCGTGCAAGTCCGTGCAGGTCCGTGAAACAGGTGCACAGACGTGGCACGGACGCCACGGCCTTTTCTCTTGCCCTGTTGGATCAGTCACCAACAGCCGTATGTAAGCATACTAAAATTTAAAAATAAGTTCTATTCATTTGTTCAAGCTCCGACCGTGCCGACATCGGCAATATCGAATCGCTCCTTTGTTCGACCGCTGCGCCTGCGTTCCGACTAAAGCTAAAGGCTTCGCACAACCACCCAAATTAAGCTATAATCTGAAGAGATGACACTGCGCTAAATGATATGGGCTCAGATACAGCTTAATTTCGGAACTTGATGCCTCGAATTATTTGACAAATATACTCACGCAAACACTTGCATAGTGTTTCCTGATGGGACTGTTTTGATGGATAAAGTCAGATAAATCGAAGTGCACGTCCAATTGACATTTGAGCTGCGCTGATCGGAGACTTGTAATAAATATAATGCACTCTGGGCTACTCTCTGTTTATTTCTTCAGCAACATTGGAATCGAGCTGGAATTGTGATGTAGCGTTGGTGCGAGGGCAGGGCGCAGCTGTGCCGGTGAAGGTATCGAAAAGTAATAAACTGCAGTTCTGCC
>JAJIRX010000248.1:0-30634 GCA_023853785.1 Psilocybe azurescens | reverse complement strand
AAGGAGTCGTGGGAGCGACTCTGGGTCCTTGTGGGTGGGCGAGATGAGGAAGCATGTGCGAGGGAGTATAGGGAGCTGGCTGGAAGGAGGCGGCTGCAGAGGCAAAGAAGGCGAGAGCAGACATGGCGGGCGGCCAGGGAGCAGCGCTGGCCTTTACATACTCACACTGTTGATGGCCTCATGTCAAGCGGAGTTTGCACGAAACGCGTCAGTCACGTGAACGCGTCACTTCATTTAACTACTAGTAGTACTACAACAACAACGATATGTATCCAGCTATCATTACCATCCCTCCAAGTGGCGTTATCGGCCCCATCAATTTAAGTCTACCATCCTCGTTAAGTCCACTCTTCATTCCGTCAAAATAGCGCTTACTTTTCCGTCCTAGCACCAGGGCCCATATGCTCCCGAAAATACAATCCCCCGCACGCAATAGCGGGTCCTGCAAATCGGTGACTTGCAAACCTCGGGTGTAGAGATAGTGCCATCAGTCCAAGGCCATTGTAGATCTGTTCCCATGTCACTTTGTTCTTTGTACCATCGAAAATGAACAACCTACAGCGTAGCTCGACGCCGTTTCCCACGCATGGATATTGGCTGGTGTTGTTCCCTCCCTATTTCGAAGACCATGGCCTTGTTTCCGTTAGAGGAAACGGTCCCATCACTATCTTTCAGTACTCACTTCCAAAGGCGCCGGTCAGCATGCCTGTCGCAACTATAGAGGAAGTAATCTGAGTTTGCAGCGCACGTCATTGAAAGCTGATAATGACTAGAGACTAACCAAAAGCCGCTCCTGTTTTCCACAAGGCCTGTCATCTTTAAGCTAATAGTCTTCCAAGCTGAATATGGAACTTTACCGTCATTCGTTTCAATAAGTAGATGTCAAATGTTCAGGGAAATAATGAAATGGCACAAGTGTCAAGGAATTAGAACTTACGTAATTAGTCGTTCCCGTTCACGTGAGACAGAATATTGAGAATCAATCGAAAATCTCAATATAATTATTGAATTGGAAAAAGTTTAGACTCAGAGGTCTTTCCATCGTCTATCAATCATGGGTCATGAAAAGAAGACAGGAAAAGGTCGTCTCGACAAGTACTACAAGCTCGCAAAGTATGTCTCTGTTTGCTTTCTACAGTTCTACTTTCTGACCCGGCTTTCTAGAGAGCAAGGGTACCGAGCCCGTTCAGCTTTCAAACTTATCCAACTGAACAAGAAATATGCCATCCTTGAGGGAGCAAGATGTACTATAGATTTGTGTGCTGCTCCTGGTGGTTGGCTGCAAGTTGCAAGCAAATACATGCCTGCAAACAGTATTATTGTCGGTTCGTGCTTCTTTCTTCTTCCTCTTATTATATATATTCATCTCTTGCTCAGGTGTCGATTTGGTACCAATTAGACCTATCCCTCGTGTCGTGACATTCACCTCCGATATCACGACACCCCAATGTCGAAACCTTATCCGAGGCGAACTAAAAGACTGGAAAGCAGATGTTGTCCTGCACGATGGTGCACCAAACGTCGGAACGGCCTGGATCCAGGATGCTTACACTCAATCAGAGCTCGTGCTAATGAGCTTGAAACTTGCCGTCGAATTTTTGGCGAAAGGTGGAACCTTCGTTACCAAAGTCTTCCGAAGTGTGGATTACAACAATCTCATTTGGGTTTTCAATCAACTGTTTGGAAAAGTGGAAGCGACAAAACCTCCCTCCTCAAGGTGAGTTCTCTATTCAAATGCTGCTCATCTATACGAAGATACCAACCATACTCTTAGAAATGTATCAGCTGAAATCTTCGTCGTCTGTCGTGATTTCCTTGCACCAAAACATATCGATCCAAAATTCCTAGACCCTAAGCATGTCTTCAAAGATCTTTCATCTTCACTGATCTCTGGTGAAATTTCAGCCGGCAATGCTGAATCGAATGTCTTCCACCCCGAAAAAGAGGCGTCACCGTGACGGTTATGCTGATGGCGATTATACCCTTTTCAAAGCTATCCCTGCTTCAACATTCGTTCTGGGGCTGACCCTATCGCCGCACTCGGCAGCACAAATAGAATCACTTTCCTCACCGATGAGGAGAAAGTGTATGTTTTCAACTATCTTTCACTGTCGTTTCTTCTGACTGTTGGTTACATTTACCAGGTGGTTCGCACTTGACATCACAACAGGTGATATCAAAGCTAACTGCGATGATTTGAAGGTACTGGGTAAAGGAGATTTCAAAGCTTTGTTAAAATGGCGGCTGGCTCTTCGAGAAGAGGTTAGATTTATTATTTTTAACGATTTTCAATGCCACATTCTCATTCTGTGTCACATAGCTTGGTGTAGACAACAAGGCAAAGGATACAGAAGACGTGACTGAGCAAGTCGAAGTCGTGAAGTCGTTGATGAAGAGCAACAAATTTCGGAAGAGGTCAGCTCTTACGAGATCTTAATTCATACCCTGTACTGACAATAAATTAGCTTGAAAGACTGAACTCTGAAGCTGCTGCTCGTGCCAAGAGGAGAGACGGCGTGCCAATGAGATCAAAACCAGAACAATTCAACGTATGCAACTGCAAATGACAGCACCTCTGGACATTGGTCTCGAACAGCAGGATGCTACGTTGGGTATTGGTCAAGACGATATGTTCGACCTGGGGCGCACAGAAGATTTGTCACGAGATCGCGAATTGACAACATTTGCCATGGACGGTCACGGCGATGCTATCATGGACACCAGTGACGAAGAGAACGACAACGACGAAGATGGCGAAGTTCTTGATTCGGAAGAGGAGAGAGAAAAGAAGGTGTTGGGATTGGAGGCCGAACTTGACGGTCTTTACGACGCATATCAAGGACGACTCCGAGAGCGCGATGCAAAATTCAAAGTCAAGGAGGCAAGGAGAAAGAACGCTGAACGGGAAGAGTGGAACGGTATCCAAGAACAAGTCAGCGACGCTGAAAACTCGGACCAGGAAGAGGAAGGTGGCTGGGACAAGATCCAAGCTGCTAAACTCGATGATGGCGGCAGTGATTCAGGTGACTCCTCCGACGAATCCGATGCAGAGGGAGGTTCCTTAAGGTCACCAATAGAACCAAGCGCGGACGTTCAGATGCTGATATTGCTCCTAAAGAAAGCAAACGCCAGCGCCTTGTCTCTCAGCTCGAGTTTCCACAAGCGAAGGCAGCTACTGGTGCTGCCGCCCGTCTATGGTTCTCGCAGGATGTTTTTGCCGGAGTTGATGGGCTTGATAACCTTAATAACCTCAGTAATTCTGAAGATTCTGAACTTGACGCCGATGAAGAGTCCAAAGATGAATCGTCGGAGAATGACGAGGTAAATTTTCTTTATCTTCACTTTGCGAACATCAGTATATTAGGTTTTTTTAGGAACAAGCTCCTTCTAGTGACGACGACGACGACTTCGGAGGTTGTTCCACAAGACAAAGAAGATAACATAGATCTCTGGGACGATGAGGGTGAAGACCAAGATCTGAAAGTCAAAGCCAGTTTACAAAGTGAATGCTCATTCCTCAAAGGTTTTCTCCTTGCTACATTTCTAATGTTCGTCCGCATAGAATACGGTTTAATGACGCCAGAAGCTGTCATGCTCGCACAACAACTAGTCAACCGCGAAAACAAAAACCCAGCTCATTAACGACGGTTTCAATCGATACTCTCTCAACTCAAAGAGGGTCTTCCATCGTGGTTCCTCGACGACGAGGCCAAAAACTACAAGCTCAATATCCCAGTGACGAAGGAAGCCATGAGTGCCCTCCGAGCCAAGCAGCGAGCATTGGACGCAAGGCCTATCAAGAAGGTGGCAGAAGCCAAAGCTCGTAAGAAGTTCAAGGCTGCCCAACGACTCGATAAAGCCATGAAGAAGGCTGAAGGTGTCAATGCTACCGCTGACATGTCAGAAAAGGAGAAGGCCCAACAAATTGACAAGCTGATGCGAAAAGGCGTCTCGGCAGCCAAGAAGGCTAAGAAAGAAATTAAGGTCGTTGTGGCTAAAGGAGCGCATAAGGGTTTGAAGGGCAGACCAAAGGGTGTCAAGGGACGATATACCATGGTGGATTCCCGAATGAAGAAAGAGGTATGTTTCTTCCATTAGCTTAGACTTATGTTTTGTTACTTACTGACACAACCTCAGGTGCGAGCCAAAAGCGCAAAGACAAGGCAACTCGTAAGAAGCGATCATAATTATGAGTATTACATATGTAGGGCATATGATTAGATTACCACGTTAATATGAGTGAAGATTATTTTCATTTATCGAAAGGTCGGAATGGTGAATATGCATTGAGTAAATGTTGTGGTGCCACTACTTTCGGACCGGGGACAGTCAATAGACCGCATATTCGAAGAAAGTCGTTCCATTCAGAATACGAGTGGTGATCCTCGCAAACCGCCTGTACAAAAATCTCAGCAAAGAAATGGAGAATCAAATATTTGCAGTACGTCTTACTTTGCAGATTGTTGTACTTTTGCCAGTTTCATGATCAATGGAAGTCTCAAGGATAATAGTTCGTCCATTTTTTATGCCTTCCAACGTCACTTTCTTGAGGGAGCGATGGACATAAGTATCATTGCAAAAATAAAATTTAACACCGTCATGTGTAACCATGAGTGGGAAGCTGGTATCCGTTTCTGATTCTGATTCCCTAAAAGGCGTTTAGCAGGGTATTATCATGGCATGAAGCAAGTAACGTACTCTGATTGTGACGAGAATGCTACATTTTTCAGCTCTTCTGACCACGAAGAAATCGGAAGAGATTGAATACTTGAAGCAGTAATTTTAACGTCGGCTGATCTATGAGGTAACGCTTAGTCGTTCACGTTCTCACCAATGTAAAGAGCATACTCACCCATCCGGAACGAAAAGATCAATGCTCGTTTCTATACCTTTCACAAACGAAGCCCGTTTCAAATCGACAGGAGAGTCTGGAGTGTCATCGGTCTCATGTCCCGAGTCAAGGGCGGGTAGTTCGAGAGTCAGTGTCGATATAAGGCCAGGAGAACTTGAATCGTGGACCGAATCGTCAGTCTGCACAGATTTTATAGTGCGATATACGAGTCTTCGGATATTCTGATCTTCATGGGTTGGTAGTGATAACACCTGCGAGGGCACACTTTGTAAAGTTTCCAATTTAGTGACGAATACAACCTGGGAAAATTGTATGTCAGAAATACCTTGGCTGGAAGATTACTTGATCTTGTGAATGGCTTATCCAGCGGAGAACTGCATTTGCGTCGACTCGGCCTGTAAGAGGTGGGATGAGCGTTGCGCGTTGATTTGGTGGTGACAAGAAAAGTAAGTGTCCGAAACTGCAGAGAATGAGCGCCATTCAATGCCACCACTATAACGGTAATAGGTGATCTACTCACGAAACGGTGAAAACTGGAGGGGAGAACCATTCTCGATGCTTCCAATTTGACTTAGTAAATGAGATTTAATGTCAACTTCTGATCTGTTACCATTAGTGAGAAAGGTGCCTATAATAATATATGGCTCGTACCCATTTGCCAACAACGCCATTCCATGATTGTCCGCTGGTTCCTTAAAAAATGTTTCAGGCTTAACAGGCTGGGAAGTTTTCAACCATTCTCCAACACGGCGATAGCGAAAGATAGAAGGCGATGATTTTGGCCAAGGAAGAGGTTGTGGGGGTAAAAAGGGATAAAGGGAATATGAACTAGGGTTTTAGCGCTTGAATTTTCCGGGTTTTCTAGTTTATAGATCGCCCGCGTTGATGGATTCTGAACCTGCCATTGAGCTGTGTATGATGACTGTCTAGATCACTGAACTAACTTCACTGGTAATCACTTGAAGAATTAAACGCCTTGCAATGTCCCCCGCTCGGGGTTGAGATCTAAGGAAGGATATGGATATCTGGGGGAAGCAAAAGATAAATTTATGGGTTATAGTCCATCTGAATTGAGGAAACCTTTGAACCGTAATTTGCCTTCACATGAGCGCCCGACAGACGGGAAATGCGGTCAGCAGGAATCGTGACATTCCCTTCAGCAGGTAGAGAGAAATCCTCTGTTTCAACGTCCTTGCAAACACGCCGTTAGAGGAAGTCGGGCGGATGATTTAATTATAGTCACTCTTTTGAAACTCTCCAAGTATCCTTCAATTTGTTTCAAAGCACCTTTCAAGCCTGTAACTTTGAGCGATCTGGGATTTATGAAGGACATTTGGACATTATAACGCTTGGATAATTTGAGTAGTTCGGTGCCATCTACGAGTACATTGACATGATACCACAAGGCTAACAAGAGGAACAGACTGACCTTTTCCCACCAAAAGAAATGAATACCCAGGGTCCAAAGAAAAATCTATGTTACCAACAATGAGAAAGGGAAGAAAACATATGCAATGCATAGAGCCTCACGTTGTTCTGAGATTTCGGTCCAATCGACCTTGTCTTGCAACACCTGCTTAAGAGGCGTCCAGCCCCATTTTTCTTCCACAATGTATTCCGCAGTAGCCAGTTTGTATCCTTTGGACGGCGGGGAAGAATTGGTGGACTCCAGGTACTGTCGCAATTGCGGCCAAGTAAAAGCCTTCATCAAGGAGTCCAGGACTTTCTTATATTCTATTTCATAGTCCAGAGATTTTGGATCAGCTATTTTTTCCGGCTTCAAGGCCTCTACATCTTTGGGAGTCAGAGGATTGTCACGAAGTCCCAAAAGATGTTTTTTGACAAGATTTTCTGTAGGTTTGTACTCCGGTCGCTTGATTCTTTTAGATGCTTTGCGTGTCTGGGCCGCGGTCAATCCTAAAGCCTTAATGACGCTGGGCTTGTTGTTTGAATTCGTGGCAGAGGGGGCAGAAGAAGTCGAAGGAGAGGAAACATGCAGGCATTTGTGTGAAAGCCAGTGTCTGCTCGAGATAGCCAGAGAAGAATGAGGATGTGTTCGAAAAAGGACAACAGACATGGTCACAGCCAACCTAACTCAAATTCACTTTCACACATACACTGCTTACGTACCAAATATATCCGCTAATATGTAGTCACGGCTTATGATTGGGTCGGCATCAGTGCGAACAGTGCAAGTCGCGACACTAGTGACTACAATTGTTTCTCGTTGCATGAATTTACAGTTTCGACGAATGTTAATGGAACTGATGCGTAAAACATATGCAAGTCATATTTTTCGTTGCTCAAGCTGGAATTGGTGTCGTCATCTTCGCCAACTAAACCAGACCATCCATTCTCTGTCAAGTACTCCATAAATTTTCTGTCTTCATCAGCAAGATCGACACCAGTCATGTCTGGGACAAAAAGTACGTCACAAGAATTCCACTCGTCCCACATATAGCTGCATAGAGAGCACTGAGCCGTTATTTTCAGATCAGATAATTAAGCACATACCTGCAATTATGAAGGTCCATCTTTTTGGCATTTTTCGTGAGCCACTTTGATTACACGCGTATACATAGAAGCACATACTTTTTGCCAAGATGTAATTGGATTGGGGTGAAAGCCTGAGTGCCAATGGCAGCACCAGCCTTACCAACGGCTGCTGATAATCCGTAGCATGTTCCTCTGGACAGTTTATTGAGCTTCCGGATCTCTCGCAGACTGTGACTTATACCTGATTGGGGTAGGGTAAGATCTGGCAACTGTTATTAGCCCATCACGGCGATTCCAAGCAGGGTATTATCTTACTCTGCACTGACAAGCCCAAGCATATCTCCGGGCCCCTTTAAACTAGGTAAGTATAAATAAAAATTGACTGATGAAACTGCGTACCAGATTTCCAAATGATTGCATGAGGCCGTAGCTTGAAAAGGTCAGAATATATAAAGGTCGATGAGAGAAAAATCGATTTACAATATGACGAAAAGTGGAATAATCTTCGTAATTTTGTCGTAGGCAAGTCCGATAATAAGACCTGTATTGATTTGAATTAGGTCAATAGGAATGCTAGTGATGATTAAGGGGACTGAGATGAATACCGAAAATCAAGTAGCCACTGAATCCCAACATCATCTGCGACCCATTTCAAAAACCTTTTGAATATTGGAATTAGTAAAACTCACTGTGTTTCGGCGTCCAAGCGGATTGCAAAGAAGCGCACCGACAAAAACACCTGGTAAAGCAATAGTACCGAGAAGAAGTTGCCATTCTGCTGTTCGCTTGATGTCCCCGTCATGGATAATGTTTGAAATAATAGTCCCAGAAAATACACCATTCGGGAAAGTTATGAAATCGTATAAGAACCTATCAATGCAACATGTTCAAAAATGTCTCTTCCTTTTAATGAAAGATAATCGTACCATGCGCCACAAGTTCCAATAAGAGATTTCCAATAACGCCTGAACACAAGCCAATATGGTACGCGTCCTAAATTTCAGGAGAGTGAGCTTGAATGGACAGGGTCATGCCATAGGTGTTGTACTTTTGATAGCACCCTTTTGAAAAAGCGTCGAGCTTAACATTCGGATACGGAAGTAGAATACCGTTAAAGGTAATGCTATGCCGATCCCGAAACAGACCCTCCATACGGTTTGCAGATGCTCTTCGCCAGCAGCCGACAAAACGATAAGAAATACGGAAACGGCGAGTGGCCCTCCAAACTGTACAAAAAATTGTTCAATGTCTGATGGAATATGCATATCTCTGGACTTACGCTTAAAACGAAATTCGTGACCATGATGAACACTGTCAACGCGTCAGTGGGTTAATGCCATGACCCTAGGAAAGCATGAACAAACCAGGCCCTCTATTATTTATCATTTTCTCGTTAGCTGCTTCTGAAGCACTAGTAGACGATGCTGGATATTCTCCCCACACCCTAACAGTACATTTGTAAATTGTTAACTGTCTTTGTGACCAAATCTTACGACGCCTGTGATACCTCTTTGCGCTATTAGGAAAATATCCGCCGTAAAATAAATTACTTACCTAGCAAAAGTTAGAAACCAGAATAATCCGACGACACTTCCGTTTGCTCCATGTGCGGCAGTTGCAAGAGATGCACCCAATACAATTAGGGCCGTCGTAATTACAAGTGCAGCCTTTCTGCCAATTCTATCGCAAATGATGCCCACCACTATCTGACCAATTATGGCACCTTTCGTATGTTTAGTCAATTTAAAATGTTGAGGAAGAAAGAAAAAAACACACCAACGAGGAGGGAATTGGAGACTCGCGTCGAAACGTCCGACCCATAGTCCTTAGGGTATAGTTTCTTGAAAATTACCTGATACAGTGTGAATATTACAAGGCGTCAACAAGACAGGATGTTACATTGGCCATGGTCATGAGATTGTTCTGATCTAAAAAATATCATTGAAAAGAGTGTGGTGGATGGCTCGAACGTCTTCCACTCACATCCATCGCTGATTAGCCCAAACGCCGCTGCCGCAATGGTGAAGTAGGGACTCAAGCGTTGTTTTCTAGACAGAGTCTTCTCCGCCCCACCGTACGGGACGGGTGGGATAACTGCCTCTTCAACATGTTTCTCGTTGGAGAAAGACTTCTCAGGAGTACTGTCCATTGCGGGGCAGTGATTTCAAAGAATGCCAGGGACAGACCGTTCTAAGTACCCTTTTAATACTTGACCAACTCCCCATATCGGACATGTATCGTCAATGCAAACGCACGTGCGTCATAAACTTGACATTGTCATGTGTCTACGTCGAGGACCATTCAGCGAGGAGAGAGCTTCCAGTGGTGGCCAAAATAGATTTTCTTATACAGTTTTAGCCCAATCCGTGTACCAGCGTTGGGCATGCCCACATGAACTGTCGCATAAGAAACCTAAAAATACACGCGATAAGGTTGTAATGGGGTCGCGGGTGTACACAGCAGCAGTTTCTCCAGACCCCCTAAGCAGGACGAAGTATAAGTTTCATATTGATAGAAAATCAAGATGGCACAACACGCTTCGGATCATAGTTACAAGTTACTCGAGAGTCGAGGTGTGTTCGTTGGTTCGAGAGTCGAATTAACTCGTATGTGCCTGTTAGAAGCTTGATATGGAAAACAACGGTGGAACCGATACCCGCAGGAGCAAAATCAAAGACGTTAGAATTTACCAGAACGATGTATTTTATGTAGTGGTGATAGGAATAGTTGAAACTAGAACAGTGCGTTACGACTTGAAGTTTGAACTGCAAGTTCGGGTTAAGATAGGGTGTCAGGAACCAGCACCTTATGTAAGCAAGAATCAACACTATCCTTACCCGTTGTTCGGTTTGACTACATGTTCGTTTTGGCGCCCTCCCCTCCTCCCCTTGCCTCAAATTTTGGTATATATACTTTTATAGGCTTGCTATCAATGAATATAAATTTTAATTCAACAAAAATGGAGTACATTAAAAGAAACCGAAGGATGAGGCAAAAGACCTCCCATCAACAGCCATCAACCCCATCACAGACATCAAAAAGCGGCATGTCGGCGGTGCGTATCACGGGAATTCAACAAAATCAAGACGCGGTCATGTCACGAGCAATCTGTTCACCTGTCACTGTTCCATACAACCCTCCTCCTGTTCTGGCCCCATAGCTACCCATATATGCCATCAGGTCCAAGCACATATCCATATCCCCTGAGCAACAATGGGGCTTCAATCCCAGTGATGCCACCTCACTTTAATGGTACAGTATACAGCAGAAATGGGTCTCCCTTTAATTTTAATCATCCTCATCATTATAACCACACTTCTTATCATCTTCACAACCATCATTATACTTTATAAATTTGGTTCTACTAGTATACTCTTTAAAAACATATATCCTAATACAGTCTTCTAAATCATAAATTTAAAGTCAATGAAAAGCCAATTCAATGGAAATTCAATGCTTGTGGCACATGTCTTGTTGCATATGGTGGAGTTCTATATTTTTAATGAAAATCATTAGTGAGCAATCATAAAACAAACAAAAATGATCAAAATGAACAATGGGTAAGGGATAGTACCTTCCACAACAACCATTTTAATGTATTTTTAGAACCATAGAAAGGTGTAGTATAGGCTAGAGAATAATTCTATAGGAAAAAAATCCTCAAAACAAAGTGTATGCCTTAAATTTTTGACTGGAATTTTTTTGTCCAAAGGCTTCAAAAAGCTTCAAAACATACAGGACAACAACAGGCAAAAAAAGTTGAAAATATGATCAGATATTTTGATGCTTATATAATTGATACACATGACCTTATAACTGAGGATAGACAAAAAGGCAATAAAACAGTATTGAAACACTAAAACATATTAATTCTATTTCTATACACATAGGTTAATGGTCCAATGATATACAAGCACACATAAAGAACTTCCAATAGCACAAAAAGCAACTGTCAAGGATTGATTACTCACAGGGGTCTGTCAGGTTCTGCCAAGGCAAGGGGATCCCAAAAATTTAGAAATGACATGGGGTTGAATTTTTTAAAGCCCTCAGAGACTATCCCTTCTCCTCTTCTTCTATATAGGGTATATTTTTCTTATATATTTTGTTTTTTTGATGTCTAAAAAAACATAGCCCAAATGATAGTAGATTTCTGATATATAGGATCATTAAGTGTTAGGTTAAACTCTGTGAGCACAAATGGACTAATCAAACAAGTTTAAGGAGAACTACTGAGGCATCAGATTGGTCTCTGACAATGCTGGGATCAGTTGGATATTGGTACAAAATCTCCACCATTTTATAGAAAACAAAATACAAAATTATTTACAGCCTGTAATGGCTTTTAATGGTCTGTTTATTGCTCTTATGACTCAAAAAGATATTTTTGTTTTCTGGCAGCCTATTATTTGGATTTTAATCTTCAAAAAGTAAAAAAAATTAAGGCCTCCAGCACTCTCCCCCTCCCCCTCCAATCACCCCAAAATGCTCAATATATATATAGCCATATGTTGGTAGATAAAGCTATATATTTCAAGTAAAGTTTAAAATTCCAGTTGCCAATTGTATTAGATTTTATGTGACCTCTTTTAGTGCAAGATAGTGTGATAAATGTGAGATGTACAATTCAGGCTGCAATAATAAAGGGCTGCATTCCATACACATCTTAAAAGCCATTGCAATTGTTGTAAGACTTATATTAATTGCATGGTATACATAAATTAGGTTCCATGTTCACATCTATATATATTGGTATAAGAATGCTAGATATTGCATACAAGTGACTACAGATAAACACAGAATGGATAACATCCAGAAACTAGAGTGTATGTGGACAGGAGATGTCCATATTCCTGGGCTCTTCTTATTTAACACTACTGTTACGAGTCCTATTACGTAGTAATAGACTCGTTCTTTAACCAGAGACCCCTGCTGTTGTCACAAAATCTATCTTCGATAACGTGATTTGTTTTATAACGTGATGTGACCTTGTAACATTAAGCACGTGTTACTCAAAAAGTGGTATTTTCAGCTGCTTACTTCCGACCGACCGATATGATATGATAACGATAAATAATAATATATATTTTTTTGCGGCATGTGTTATAATCGCTGATTGGCTGATGTTGACAAATTGATTGATTGGGAGATCAAAAGGGGATAGAAGGCCCAAAAGTATTTCCTCTTTAGTTAATGTTTTCATGTGATATTTACATTTAAATCCGGTCATATTTGGCTGCTCAGTTATTTCCGCTTCTATTGGCGGCACAAGGATATAGCCTTAGACTCAAACATTTTTCTTTTATGGATTGTATTGTACTTGGTGATTGTAGTCGCTTGGTTGACTCCAAATATTTTTTGCAGCGTGGGGCTATACAGAAACATGAGGGAAATCTATTTTTTTTTCACTTTCCTTCTCCCATCATTGTTGTCTCCCCATTGCCCTTGGGATATGTCTGCTTATTTTCCTGCATGTCTTTCTACAGTTTTATACTCTTTTTGGTGTTGATATGCAGTCCTACATAGTGTATATCCTTACTCAGCATTACAAAAGTGACTGAGCACTGCATGACATACATATTAAAACTCTTCATTGACATGTTTGTTCACTCACAATTTTGAGTGAACAAGGAAATGTAGAACTTCAAAAATTATAGATAATAAAGAATATATATACATGAGTGCTTCAGCAAATTTAGAAAGGTATATGACCATCCTTTGTTTTTAAAATAGTCTTAACATGAATATCCATTGTGAATATAAAATCACATGGTGCTCAGTCACTTTTTGTAATGCCAAGTAGCTGTTTGATCTGACTACAGTTTAGCAGTGTTTTGGTGCAACATATTATTAGTCTTTTGTGTCATCTGTCAATAATTTCATATAGTTCTTACATGTATAACTGGCTTCTGTGTATATTGATAGTATTATTTACTGCTACTGTCTACAAAAAAAATAGTATTTGTAAGTCTCATTTCAAGTCTATAGTTGTTATGACTTATATAATGATTGGTGTATTGATCCTTGAATACATGCTTTAAGATGTATCTGAACACTTAGATAAGATTGAATTTATCCTAAGTAAGATATCTAGTAGCATAATGGGTATCTCTAGACCTATGAAATAGATTGAGTAGTAAAAAATAAAGGTGGTCCTTCAGAGGGTGATTCAGCTGTAAGTGTAATGTTTTTGTGCAGTTTGTAGTTCAGAAGCCTGAGACTTTTAATGAGTTCAAGTTTAATGAATATCTTGTGAAAGTTCACACAAAGAATGGGTAGTAAAATGAGTTAAGATTCTTCTGGCCTCATTTGAACTCTCTTAAATACAGGAAAGTATTTCTACAACTGTCAAACATATTCTGTAAAGTTCTACACTACTAGTTTGTTATCTGGCCAAGGACTGATGCTTGTTTTATTCTAAGTGGACTCTGCAATGCTCAGTTATTGGAGATGCTTAAACAGGCATTGCTTCCTTCTCCAATCTTGCTATTCATATTTAAAGAGGAAATCACATGTAGTTTCAAGAAAAGAAAGTGTCCACTATCTAGATGGATTAATTAACTATCTAAATGTGTATTGTACAGCTGATTTGGTCAGTTCTTTAAGAAAAGAGAATGAAACAGTCTTGAGCTGGAATTTTGGAATGAGGGCAAAGGGATCTACAGAATGCAAATATACTATAACAATAGTGCTATATGCACATTAAATTATATGTAGTGCTACATGTCAAATATGTAATGTTGATTGTAATAGTTGACATGTGTTACCTATATGGGTACTGTTCAGCTGCTGATGAACATGTGTTCCATGCTGTGGTACATGTTCTTCTCTTCATCAAATACTCTCTTTTTTTGATGATGATGATCTTCTGCATTGTCTTCAGTGAGTCTGCTTCATGTTTCTGATTGGATTTATTTTGATATCATTGTATAGCAATACAATTTGTTTCAATGTGAGGCCATAGAAGTTGCCTACCTTCTCTTCTATCAATGTCAATGCCTTCAGCACAATGTTTATTGATGCAGTATTGTCCTTGTTCACATATGCTACAAAGGACATAGTGACCCATACTATGTCTCCAGTCTTAAATGCCACTGGTTTGACATGTTTCATGCTGTTATGTGGTGAGCATCTTTTTATCATTTTTGGTTTTCTTGTTACATGCCATGAATGCAGTTGCTTGACAAACACCATGTGGTAGTTGTCATCCTGTCAACAATGTCTTTAACTAGTGGATAATGTTTTGTTAATATAATAGCACAAACTTACATTGAATTCTGACATTGCAGTTGATTCTTTCACATTGTGCTGTGCATCTGTGTGCACCTGCTCCAATGTGGCCTTGGCCTCTATCAAGTCATAGCTGGGGTCCATGGACTGTGGTTGTTGTCTTGATGTTTGTATTGTTTGTGATTCTGTCATGTATATGTTGCTATATTATATGACACCTTTGTTTTTCTTCTTTTAACCTCTTTCTTACTGTGAACAATGAAACTTGGTGTATTCAAACTTGATATTATGTCCTCAGTATTTGACTATATTTTTTATATTCTGTACTATCTTGTACCTGTTTTGTATCCCTTTTTTTTCTGTTCTTGGGACTTTGATACATTGTTCACTCCAATAATTGAATAGACATTTTGGCAGGTAGACTATTTCTTTCTGTAATGTTTGGTTGTGCCCAACAAGAATATTTGTTAGTGTTTCAGCATATTTTGAAATCTGTATAGTCCTATTGCTGTGATCTGTAACTTTAATGTGTTATGTCTCTACTAATGATACCATTTGCCAAGGACAAATACAATCAATAACCAGTCTGTTTCTTTTCTAAGTCAGTGACTGCTATAGTGATGGAGCCAAAAATACAGAAAGAGACAGCAATAGTGTCAACAGAAAATGTGGTGTGTATGAGGATGCATTGGCTGCCTGTCAGTGTGGTAGGAATATATTGAAAAACTCTACTAACCTGAAGTTCAAAATGTTTTAAAATTCTCCAGATATTGCAATAAAAAAGTAGCCAATGCTGCAAAAACTGAGCCAATGTTTAATAGAACTCTTATCTTTAGTCTGAGAATTCTCTTGCTCAGTAGAACACATGAAAGTGTATAGAGCTGTTTGAAATTGAAGCAAGTAGTATTGTAACAAAGAGTTATTGGTGGAGAAAAAGAAGAAATCACTTAAATTTACTCAAGAATTCAATTCTTTTTATTCACAATGGTAGTTCATGAGCCCATCTGATAAGCTTTGCATGCACTCTGAATTGTGTTCTCTGTGTGATTCAGAGTTCAACTCTTTCACTTGCATGCATCAATTACTTACATCACTTTTGCTAATTCCTCTCTAACTTATTCCCCACTTACTAATTTTTCCCTTTTGTTAAGATGTATAGTTCATAAAATATATCCCACCAAACTAAGCACATTCTTTGGACACACCTATGACTGTCTGCTGTTCAACTTCTCATTTGACCATTTGACTTATTCCCTTTTAGGTAAGTTTGATGTTCTGTTTGGATCTAAGGCTGACAGAGGTGGATTCAACAATTTAGTACCATTGATAATATAAGAAATAACAATTATATAATATATTTTTCTTTAGGTTCTGGTACAAATACTATAATTGCCAATGCCGAGACTCAAAGAATACAGTGTAAAAAATAAAAAGGACTACGTAATGCCAGGCAAAGCCCTCGGCCCACAATACAAGTACTATTACAACTGATTGTTCATGCACTGTGACATGTGATGCTAAATGTTCATTTTACATAGTGTTCAAAGTCAGAGTGTGATAGTGACAGTGACAAAAAGTGTTTATAGGATCTGATAGCTCAGATAGCGGCTCAGGCTTTAATTCTTTCTACATAACTGACTGGGTTTCACAGGGGAAAAAAATGGGAAGAAAATTTGCCCAAATGCATCAAACAGAAAGCAAAATTTGACTTCATCATCCCACCAGCCATGCACAACACAATTCTCCCTAATTCTTAGCCTGTCTTGAAGCATCTTGCCAACATCTGCTTCCCAATTATTTCCAACAAAAAATACACCCCTACCAATTAGATACAGTAGTGTGTAGCTAGGCATATTTTGACAGAAAAAATTAGAATTTCAATCTGTTCACAACACAAACCGAGAGGTGTTCACTTGGTACTGTGATGCACAACATTGATCATAAATGTTCAGTTCACATGCCTGCGTGATGTGTGATGTGAACAAATGGTTGTAATAGTACAGTATATGTAGAGTTAGCATGGTTACAAGGAGGTGGTGGAACATAGATCCCAAACATATGGTGGGAGGGGGGTCTGGCCAGCTGCTGAAAAAAAGTTGTGACTTTGCTATTTTCTTCAGAATCTGTTACAATCTCAAGTTAGAATCACGCAGTGTGCATAATCTAACCACCAATCGTTTACAAGAACAAGTTCAAGTTCGAGTTGAGCAGGTTAAGCAGGTTGGATTCTCAAGAACTAGCTAAAGAATACAATGGATCCTCCCTGGTATAAATACTATGAACTGTACAGCAAGTTGAAACAAGATTAAATGTTCATCAGCAGATGTATATAAGAATAGAGGAAACAGATCAAGCGTTGAATGTTCATCAGCAGATGTATATAATAATAGAGGAAACAGATCAAGCGTTCATCAAAAGATGTATCATAAAGATGGAAGTGAAAGTCCATCAGAGATATGATGGAGTTTCGTAGAATGATTGAAAGCAAAGTTCATCAGAGCATATGATGATGTATCAGTGATGTGAAGGATGACAAAGAAAAGGAAAAGAAAAGAGAAAAGAAAAAGAAAAAAGACTTGTTGTAACAGAATCATTGTGAATGAGCTTCAAAAGCCTCACCTCTAGCTTCAACAGCAATTGCAATAACTCTGAGTACATTCTGGGCCTGTCATTTTGACTGTATACTTGTGAATATCATCTTGTCTACAGTCTATGCAAAAATTTTGAATCTCTTCTGGCTTCCCCTTGCAGTTTTTTTTACCCTTGATACCTTGGTTTGAACAACAAATAACAGATTCTAGAATGACATGGTATATTATCTTTCTTAAAAAACACTGAAAAATAACAAAAAAACACATATCTACAGAAAAAAACATATATGTGTAGAAAACATACCATATTAGGCAGGAAGGGAGAGGAGAGGGTACCTGGCTTGCCTGAAAAAAAAAATGTGAGTGTTGGTACAACTTCCACGTTCTGCCACCCCCTTGCATGGTTAAGAAACATTTAAAGGCACATATACTTATATTTCTCAAGTCCTGAGATCCTTAAACAGTCACTAGCATGGGGCTCACTGTGTGACCAATGTGTATCCTCACTGCAGCAAAAGCCCTGTGTAGAAACAGTGAGTAAACTAGAAGTTATAAGGGCTTAGTACTTACTTCTTTCCACTGAAATATATGTAACTGCTCTATTATACACAGAAAGTAAACATCCAGATGTGAAAGCCATAGTAATAGATGGAAGTAGAGAAAGAACAATGAAACAAAAGGGCTCTGACATGCAGTTGTGCCATCATCATGCAGAAATAACATGGATAAATATGGTTATATGATTTGTTCAAGTCAGAGACTTAATTTGCCTTGGGTTCATTGTTCAAATGTTTAACTTTGCATCTGGTTTTGCAGATTCACACAGTTCATGCTTGTACAACTTGAAAAGGCAAGGAGGACACCAATGCTGGAATTTCTTAGATAGACAATATGAAACAACTTGGGAGTATTCAATAAGTACTAGGTGATGGCCTTCAAGTTGCCCTTATGAAGTGCATGCCTTACTCTGGCTGGCCCAATGGAAGCTGCACTTAAGAGCATAAATCTAATCAAGCACATTTTGGAACATGTTTGTGCTTCTGGCATTGTCAATAGATAGTGTGGATGATAGAACCAACTATGGAAGATGTCAGGATTGAAGGACTTAAACATTGCACAGCCTGAGCTCAACTCAGAGATTTTGTTAAGGATGTATATAAATTTTGAGCCTCACACAAATGCCTGCAGTACATGCAGATTACTTGTATGCTCTTGTAATATGTATACCAAGAAGATTGGACTCTACCAAAAATTATGGTAAATGTCTTGTATGTCGTGCACATTAATTGTACACAGATTACAAATTGAATACAATTATTGTGCTATTTACATGTCTCTCACAATTTTGATAATCTCACACAAAGAACAACATTTTTGCTGTTTTTGTAAATCATCTGCATGTCAGGCATAGACTTGTAATTGTTCATGTGTGTATACATGAAATCAGAGATTTTGGTAATGCCTACTCTGGATTATGGACTGAAATCCCAGAACCCTCTTGTGCCAAGGCTGCATAGGCAAACCAAAAATACCATGACCATTGCACTCTCCACCACATATTCTGGAAGATTTAAAGGAGTTCCACAGAAAGTATAATAAAGATGTTGTATAATAGTAGCAATATGTTTATAACCAAATTTTAGAAATAAGTAACTTTGGAATTTTTCAAATGTGAGATTTTGCCAGGCTTGGCAGTTACTAAGCTGCTTACATAAGGGTACTGGTCAATGAAACTCTCTATCTTACTAGTAAAACATTTACTTTGTATAACTATTTAATATTATATATGTAAACTTATAAATACATAAATACATAGGAAGCTACTATTTCCTCCAATGTTTTTCAGTCTTGAATGTGACAAGTTCAAGCACAGAAAAAAATAATGTTTATTGAAAGTTTCATGTTGGTGAATCACCAGATGCAAAACCCCAAATTTTATTCATTCCAGGTTTTTACACAAACTAAGATAATGGCAAAAAGTACAACAGAGTGAGGAGGGTGAGTTCTTGAAAAGAAGACTGACAGTGCCCTAAGATATCAATAAGGTAAATAAGATAAAATCAGCTAAACTAACTAGTATCAAAATGTATCTAGAAGAGCAACAAAGTATATAAAAGAGGGTTAAAAACCACTCCAAGACCTTGACACTTTTCTAAGTGTATTATGTCTCAGATAACAAAGAGAAAAGGCCAGCTGATGAACTAAACTGTGATTAACAAGTTTAGATTTAAAGGCCAGTATGCCAAAGTCAATAGTGTAACACCAATTAACAGACAAGGGACAGACAAGGGCCAGCAGGCCCGGACTACAAATGGCAGTGACCAGTTTGTAGATGATAAAGTGCACAATTGAGGTATTTTTGCCAACTGGCAAAGGTTTAAGGGCTGGGCACTTTGTCAGAAGTCAGGTGTTGAATAACATTGGACTGGCATAATTTACCATTAAACACAATTAATTCAGCAGTCATGCATCACAAGGCCTTTCAAAATGCTGAAATGTCACAATGGTTATGCTGATTTTGGAAAGTTAAAAAAGCTTTAAAAAACTCTAAAAATTGTATAAAAAAAAACCTTATAGTGTATTTTGATTCTGTTCCAATTATATATGCAAATTTTTTATTGAAAGCCAACTTGTATCCAATAGGAAAAGATAGTTGCTCACTGTGGTGTCCAGAAGCATGTAGACAAAGAACTGATTGTGATTTTGACAGATTTTTTACATCAATTAGTGCATTGAGCACAGGGAGTGGAGGTGTTGGGATGTTCTATAATATTGGTAATGGATAGTGCAAGATTGGAAAGAATCTTTTGGATGGGTTAATGAAACCTTCAACAGTTCATGGTACACCAGAAAGCCAAAATTGCAAAAGTCTAAAACAGATAAGTCTTGGTCTGGTATAATTATCTTCTCAAATTCAGAAGGGATTTTTGGCAGCTGGTTACCTTGAGCCATTGTGTAGAATGTTGAGAATGATAATGAGTTACAAGGGATAACAACAATGAAATTCAAAATTTTAAGAAGATAAATTACAGTAGATATTGTTCTAGTCCAGCTTTATCTAATTGAATTTCCTTCTGTATAATCACTGTACTGTATTTATCTTGTGAATTGCATCATCTACATGGATAATTATTTAGTACTTCAACTGAGATAAAATGTTTTCTGCAGATCTGGGGTACTATCACATGTCCTGTGTTTGGATGGGCCCCAGTGTTTGCAAATTGACACTTTTACCCAAGCAGAGGCTTCATCATAGTCTGACCCAGAGATGTCAAGTTCAAGTTCATGTTCTTCACTCATGTCTAAGTTGAATATTTCCTGTGGGAATTTGACGGACTTTGGGAAGGGGATGCAACGTTTGCAACGCGATGTTGAGAGAGAGATAAGTGAGCGTTGTCGGAACGGTACGAGAAATGTTTACATGACAGGCCTAAAGAGGGTGGCAGGCGGCTCTTCGCGAGTCAATCAGTCGCAAATAAACGGAATCAAACTCCGACGATCTTGCTGCCCAAAAAATGAAGACGTTGAAGTGCTTACCTTGTATCCGTTCTCAAAATGCCTGAAGCAACCAACCAAATCGATGATGGTATCGATTATTCTGACATTGAAAACAAGTAATAGTTGTCTATCTGAATTGTATTATACTTTCTGATTATTTTGTAGGTATCAAGTCCAGTACGATGACGGATTTGACAACCTTTTGGTCGTAGACGGTGTACCTGTTATCGACAGGTCTAAGCAGGGCAAGCTTATGGACAGAGTAGTGAAAGAGTTTGGGAAGAAAGGAGTCTCTGTAAAGCATGATGACATATTCATGCCCTGGGACAGTACCACAGGGAAAAGCAAAGGGTGAGCGGATGGCTTGTGTTTCGTCTTCGCCAATTTCTGACTTGTCTGTATCAAGTTTTATGTTCATCGAATTCAGGAATGAGGACGATGCCAACCTTGCTCTTACAACCATTCACAACCACCCCTTCGATACTAAACATACGTTCCGAGTCAACCGCTTCACTGACATCGAGCGATACGCTGAGCTAGACGAAACATATGTTGAGCCTCAAGTAGAAGAGTATATACCAAGAGTACGTTTTTCTTTATAAATCATTAATGTGTGGAATTAATTTCTGTTCAGGAACATCTACGTGCATGGCTCGCTGATCCCCAAGGCCGTGATCAATATGTCACTTACCGTGGTGATGAGGTTTTGATTAATTGGCATGGGAAGCCCTCTCAGTCAGAGGTCGCATACAAGCCGGTGAGTATTAATCTGTTTTCTCCAACATCATTTGAACCTAATCCTTGGTTTATAGGACTGGAAAGACTTCCTCTACGTAGCTTGGTCACCGTTAGGAACATACGTCGCAACCCTTCATCGACAGGGTGTGAGACTATGGGGGTTCCTCTTGGAAAGCTCAACAGCGATTTGCCCATCCTTTAGTCAAACTCATCGACTTCTCACCCTGTGAGCAATATATGGTCACATGGTCCAATGAACCCATCATCGTCCCTGAAGGAGCAATCCAAGGACCTCAATATTTCTCCCCCTGATGATGAAGGTAATAATCTTGCCGTTTGGGACATCAAGTCGGGCGACCTCCTGCGAACATTCTCCACGTATAACGAAGGCGACCCTCCGTCCATCAAAAAGCAGATGCAATGGCCCGCACTCAAATGGAGCCCCGATGACAAATACGTTGCCCGTATTACACCTGGGCAAATGATTAGTGTTCATGAACTTCCCAGCATGTATCTTCAAGGCAAAAAAGCTTGAAAATTGAGGGCGTCGTCGACTTCGAATGGTGTCCAATAGGGGACAAGGACAAGGAGGACATCATGGTATCGGCCGTGCCAGGCGCAAAACCCACCAAAAAATTCGAGAAAACAAGTTGGTGTATTGGACCCCAGAAGTTGCCAATCAGCCTGCACGAGTCACTTTGATGGGTTTCCCAAGTCGCACAATACTCCGCCAAAAATCTGTTCAATGTTACTGAGGTAATATTTCAGACTATTCATTGTCCCAACCATGCTAAAGTTGAGTCATAGTGCAAATTGTATTGGCAAAATCAGGAGATTTTCTCTGCGTGAAGGTTGATCGACATACAAAAACCAAGAAATCTATCTTCTGCAATTTGGAAATCTTCCGTATGCGTGAAAAGGATTATCCGGTTGAGGTCGTTGAGCTCAAAGGTATGCGACGAGTATAGCTTCCCTTATCGCCGAACTAATACACGCGCTGTTATAGATACCGTCATGGACTTTTCTTGGGAACCAAAGGGCGAACGATTTGCAATCGTTTCTAGCAATGATCCGAATTTGGGCAATCCTGCACCTGGTGTCACCATCAAAACTGATGTTAGCTTTTATCAACTCGACCATGGCAAGAACGATTTCAGACTTCTTCGTGAGTTTTTTTTTTTTGTAATTGCAGTTTATTCGCTCATCAATGTTTCCAGGTACATTATCTTCACGGACCAGCAATGCCATCAGATGGTCACCTCGTGGCAGACACGTTGTTCTTGCCACTGTTGGTTCTTCGAGCAAATCAGAACTTGAATTTTGGGATCTCGACTTCAACTCCGAAGAGGCTCACCGAAGGGAAGGTCAAGCGGATTGGGGCAGCGGTATACAACTGTTGGGGATAGCAGACCATTACGGAGTGACAGATGTTGAATGGGATCCCAGCGGGAGATATCTTGCCACCAGTGCTAGTGCTTGGACTCATACAGTAAGTCTAATGTATTTCCTTGCCATTACCATAGGTAGTAATTTTCATTTCAGCTCGAAAATGGTTACGCGATTTGGGATTTCCGAGGCCAAGAGCTTGTGAAACAAATTCAAGATCGCTTTAAACAATTTATCTGGCGACCACGACCACCTAGCCTTTTGTCCAAGGAGCAACAGAAACTCATTAGGAAGAATCTCCGAGAATATAGTCGCGCCTTTGACGAAGAAGACGCAGCTGAGGAGAGCAATGTGAGCGCCGAGCTCATTGCTCTACGCAAGCGCTTGGTGGACGAATGGAATGCATGGCGCTTGCTTCGCAGGAAGGAGCTCGGAGAAGAACACCTCCAAAAATTACAGGGCAAAGAAGATGCCAAAGAAGAGATTGAGGTCTGGATCGATGAAGTCATCGAGCAAACCGAGGAAATTGTAGATTAAACAGATATCTCACCCGTACCACTTTTCCGAAAACTTCTGTTTCCTATATTTACTCTGAAAATCTTCATTCCGCTTTCCAGTGTTCCACGGTTGCCGAAGAAAAAGTCAGGCGAGAATAAGTACTAATGTGCGCAGTAACCGGAAGAGCAATGCAGCCGATAAAGCCGAGGGAAAGTCAAGCTTACCAAAGCTAGGCATCTTATCAGATAAAGATCCGACCCATTCCTTGCTTTCCTACCGCTTCTGTAGGCAGTCACAGTGCTACATTCCCTTCGTTATTTCGTCGACGTCGACGTCTACTGTATATTCATCTTCTCGGGACCATCCATGTCGTCTTCCAACGCCTCATCTTTGACGACGACTCTGTGGGCCACAGGTATTTATTTTCGCACTGTACTTTTGATGGTTCAGTGAACAGGTGATTATAGCATCGAAAGAATGGGTTATTCAACCGAAACCAAAGCCAGGTCGAAAGCCAAAAAAGGATGCCGTATCTCCTGCAAAAGCTGAACAAGAGGTAGCTACAATTGTTATATCCTGTTTGATGCTACTTAAAGGGTGTCTCGTTTAGCAAGTCGACACTAAGGGCCGACGTATCCAAAATAGGTCAGTGGTCATACTTGACACTATCCTTTGATTTCTAACCCTATAAGCAGAGCTGCTCAGAGGGCATTTCGAGAGCGCAAACAATCTCAGCTTTCGGAGTTACAAGCTCGAATACAATCTTACGAGCAAGGAGAAATCGAAAGAAATGTCGCTCTGCAAAAATATTGCTAAACGTCTGAAGGAAGAGAACGAAAAGCTGCGAAATGAAAATCTGGCACTTCAGGCCAAGTTATCTCAAATACAACAGCAAATAGGTCTACCACGAATAACCGACCAGCAATCATTACAGGAAAAAGATAAGAAGAGACGTCAGAGGGACGACTCCCCTTCCGCTGCAATGCCTAGTACGGACAATCATGCGCACAAGAAAACTCGCAAAAATACCATTTGCGACCTTGCACCATTATCAGCCTCTTCTGCACCTCCACTATCCTTCTCACCTTCTGTTGCATCTACTCCAGATTCGAACAGGACAGCGGACACGCAATTTCCTTCTCTTTCGTACGATGCCGAAGCTGGCTTGGATGCGAACTCCTTTACTCAGTTCACTGATCTTTCGCCAAATATGAAAGGCGTTGAAATTACTCTGCGACCCTTCGCACCTTTTGGGTGCGGTTTTGTAATGAGGATACTATCTGTGTCTGTCAAGAAATGGCAGTCGTTGATAGAAATTCCAATAATTTCACCAATGAACAAGTCCTCGTCAGTAGAGAGGCCCTCGATGCCGATTTTCAAGCGCCTACTGTACCAGACGGACCTTCAATTTTGAATAATCTGCCACCCTATCAACCCCCAGTCGCTCTTCGTAGGCGGTTAGGTGCCGTTCAGGCTAATTCAGTGTTCCCTGTGCAAGTTATTTCGACCCCAAGTCGTCCATTGGACGCAAACTGTTCAGGAGATCCGTCCAATTGCCTGGCTTGTGGAGATGATGCTTTTGGAAAGGCGTTCTGTGCGGCCATTGGAAACACGACCTCAGGGCCTACAGATTGCGGCAGTTGTCCTCCTCAAAGTCAAACTAGTTCCAGTGGCACATGTTGTGGTGGCAAATCCACTGGGCTGGGTTGTGGTAATTGCCCATCGACATCTCCAGACGACCCAGCTTCTTCCCTTGGCCACAGTGCAGATCTTATACCGACGAATGACGCATGGCGCAAAATCAAAGCACATCCTAACGTAGAGTTCGCAGATCTTTCTCTCCTGGCTGAGGTTGTATCTAGTCGATCTAAATGTTTGGGGCCACGCCTGGTGATTTCTCCAGCACCTCAACTCCCACCCAACCGCACAGTGATGGACGACCTTTCTATGGATCGAAGTGAAGGGATGAGGCCTGGGCGAACATCTCCTTCTTTAAGACTGGTTCCGCAGGAAGTTTTACTAGAATGTGGCCGTCGAAGGTTACGCCAGGTTCATGCGGAAGGTGTACGAGAGGCGCTTCGGTTGCTAGATGCAAAGTTTTCATGATATCATTAGAAATGTAATTTTATTATACCTAGTGCTTCATGGTAAATGCTATCAATATCATATATTTTATCACGCGTATGCTATTCCGCGGTTTGGACGTCCCCGCCAAACGATTCTGTATGCAACTACGCGATGTAAGATGACGACAAAGTTTCCTTGGATGACGGTCATGTTTTTCTTTAGCATCTCTATTACATTCCCTCTTTCGCGCACGCCGCCGTATCCTTTTGGGTCGAGCGCGCGACCCAAAATACCTCCTATATGCTCGGATTATCTTCCGCATTTGGAGATATGTCTGTAACCGTTTGGTTAGGGTAAACTTCGCCTTCTTAGACGGCGCAGAATCAACTGAGCGAAAATGAGAAAGAAGTGTTTCCAAATCGGCGTCTGCTAAATTTTTTGGGAAAGGTTGAATATAAACCCATAACGCCTTCAAGAGATCCCGTGCCATTTTGTGGTCCCCTTTCGCATGGAATGCGCTAACCACGGCGTCGATTGATGGAATATCGGGCGTAATGCCAGCCGCGAGCATAGCCTTGAACATCGATACAGCTAACTTGATATCCTGACGGCGAGCATACGCAGCAATAAGGTTGGTGTACATTACAATATTAGGTTTAACACCCGAATTACTTGCGCTCTTCATAACTTCGAGGGCTGAAGCAAATCTGCCTGCGAGAGCATACCCTCGACGAGTGCACCAAAATGATATACGTTGGGGTGCATTCCCCGAGCCATGAGCGTCTCGAGAAAACGATGCGCTGAATCCACGTCCAAATGCAAAACAGATTGTCGTCGAATGCGAAGAAAGACCATGACGCTGTCGGTCTTCACTTCGTGCGCAGTTAATGATTGTACAGTGGGCCTTGCAGCAGTACGATAAGATAAATGCTTTCCTATTTCAATCCCAGCCAAGGGATCGAAAGAATCTGTAGTGCCCAAAATAGGAATTCGTTTTCGACGACGGAGCCTTGAAGGATCCATTCTTTTGGCAAAGTGACGCGACCAGGCACTGCGTACCACCATTGCTCTCTCGTCCCGGAATATACGACTGACAATATTGTGCATATGTTGCACCGACGGTCGGATAGGTGATGCGGTTGTAAGAGCACGAAGAACTTGAAAAAGGTTCGGGGATGTGGTATATTCACTTGATTCATGTACGAGAGCAAAACTTCGATCGTCCGAGCGTTTGGTCGAATGTTGTTTGCATACATGATTGAAAAAATGTTTGGGACAAGGGAAAGACCCTGTCGGTTCAGTATACCCCTGAGCAAGGCATTGAACATACGAGTCGTGAGTGGCACGTGAGTGAGAATCAACGAAGGCAAATCGTGGCCGCCCAGTGAATCAATTCTCAGAGCATTCCAATCCTCGGTCTTCGAAGTGACAGACAAATGCGAGAGCATATGTATTGCGTTATCTCCCTGTCCTTGTAGGAAGTATGTGTGAACTAAGGATGTCACTAGGTTTGCACTTGGTGGTATTCCTAGTAGAATGGACTTGTTTGCAACTTCGAGAGAACCCTCATAATCAAGATTTTGGATGAGGTAGTTCATGAAGAGAGCAAATGTATCAGAATTGGGTTTCACGTTGAGGGCCAGTAACGGTGGAAGATTGACCGAGTTTGGCTGAATTCTTTCAAATGCAAATTTTGTCGATGCGAGAGAAAGGGTGCTGATAATATTCTTGTCGCAAAATAATGACAGAAGGCGGAAGGCGGTGGACAGATCGTCTGCATCAAGTGCAGACTGGAGAATATTATTGATGACGGTGGTGCGCATACCAGGAGTGAGCCCAGGCAAACTGGCTAGGGCATTGTAACGAACTTGAGGATCTACACCAAATTTCCGGTAGGAATTGCTGATCAAAGCGTGTGTAGTTGCATCCATATGAATTCCAGCATCACGCATATCCTGAAGGCTGCGTTTGGCCCCTGCCAAATCGTGATTCCGCAGACATCCAGATAGTATTATATGATAGGTCCTCCGTATTGGAGTAATATCTGCGGCCTGGAATTCATCCAAGATACGTCGCAGAGATGAGTACCGCTGTGATTCCATCAATGCTAGGGCACGCCAATTCAAAAGTCTAAGGGTAGTGTGTCCAACATGCTTTCTGGCAGCTCCAACAACTCCAAGTATCATGTCCCAATTCCGTGATTGAGCAAGGCGGAAAGAAACAGATTCATAGGCACTGGCATTCAAGGTATGTCCAAGATGATAAGCAAGGTTGAGGATCTGAATAGAATGATGTGGTTTGGGAGATTGTGCCAATTCTTTAGCAATTTCCCGAATGGTTCGTCTATTCGAGAAGAAATGGAGAAGAGAAGAGGATTTCCTAATGAATCGCAAAATCTTTTCCAAAGGTTGATGGGACGCCAGGGCTGCCATGATATGAATAAAATCCCTGGGAGTAGGGGTATGGATGTAGTATCCTCGAAGATTGGTAGTGTACCCCGGATGTTGTGGATTGCCTGATGTCGGTTTTGAGATGTCGGAAGAGAGGTTGGGCATCGGCAATTGGGACGCAAACCGTGGGCCCTGAGTGAAGTTGAAGGTCGCATTGTGCGGTAGACATACGCATTTTGCTATGCTCGACTCCAGATGTCGCTTCTGAGCAAATAAAGACCTCCGGAGCATGGACAACTGGGTATTATCCACAACACGAACCGTTTGCAGATCTGCTCATGAACCTATAAGCATTGCAAAAGCTTGAAGACTACAAGGCCGCGTACCTTTCTGCAAGAGGATAACAGCAGCTATAGTATAGGCAGCATGGAAAGACACCTCCCCGGTTGTCGCGACCTGCAAAACTTGATAGTCAGCTGTTTGTTGAATTGAAATATAAAAATCGTTCGAAGGAGGCTGGATAGACGGCTTCCCACGCTTAAATGGGATTATGTAAGTAGCGTTGACAGGGATCTTAATGTTGACAATGTCGCCATCGCACACAACTGTATCTGCTTCCCCGCGTCGATGTTCAGCTTTTTGTAGGGCACTGACCACGCACTCTCACTTAGGAGCCTCTAAGAGATGGATACTCTACAACCCATTCGTTCTCGTAGTCGTGAGGTTCAGCCGCTTGAACCCTTGGTTGTACCCCATGGCCGCAAGGATTATTTCATTGGGATTGGCTTGCTCATCATTGTCGTTCTCCTATGGACTTTTGCCAACTTCGTCACACAAGTACGTACTAAGTACCAGTACAGAAAAACCTTCTTATTTATATGCCTTCTTTTAGGGTGTGTACGAAGCCGGATACAATAAACCATTTCTGTACGCCCCGCGAATCGCCCATCTCTATGCTTATTTATTGATAGAATTATTCAGCCTCACCTATATGAATACGAGTTCATTCTCTCTCTATCTGATACCACTCCTTATTCGAAGATGGTGGCCACAAAGTCGCGACATGAGCAGAAAGCCTTTTCTGACAGATAGGTAGGTTTTCATGTAATACCTTTCCAAGCATCTTTTTGTTTACGATGTAAGGTCTGTTGACGAATATCAGCCTCTGGTTAATGGAGTGCCCTCAGAGGTAACTATCGTATAGTTTTTAACATATGTTGGAGGTTTAAAAATGCTATTCGGCACAGTATGGGTATTCCTCGGATAGTCAAATCATTCAGCAGCCCCTTCCTCCTTTGAACGATAGAGAGACGGCCCACCTCGCTTTCACTTTCTGCTTGATTTGGTTTGTTGCAAACTGGTCTGTCAACGCCTCTCTTGGTTATACGAGTGTCGCCAGTGCGACTATTTTGTCCAGTATGAGTGGTACGTCAAACCTCCACTCAACCGAGTATAATACTTGGGCTGATAAGAGCGGTAGGCTTTTTACTCTTGCCATTGGACGTTTATTCCGAGTGGAAAGCTTAAGCCTGGTCAAAATCGGTGCTGTCGCCACTAGGTAACGAAATCTCAGCATGTTAATTTTCCATTTCATGAATCGTTTTCTCTAGTTTTATGGGTGTGATACTTGTTTCGATATCGGATTCTGAACCAGCTACATCAACTCGCCCGACTAGCATCATCAATTCGTCGGCAATACTTGGTGACGCGCTAGCCCTTATATCGGCCATGTTCTATGCGATGTATGTCATCCTCCTGAAAGTACGAATCAAATCGGAATCAAGGATCAACATGCAATTATTCTTTGGATTTGTGGGGCTTTTTAACATCATTGCCGGCTTGCCCGTTGGCGTCATCCTTCACTTGACAGGAGTCGAAGTTTTCGAGCTACCTCCAAGTAGCACAGTTCTGTCGGCACTGTTGATTAATGTATGTCCCAAATGTTATTCGGTAGCCCTTCTTCGCTAAAATTCCTGTAGATGGCTATCACTCTTTCAAGTGATTATATCTATGTTCTTGCGATGCTTAAAACTACTCCGTTGGTCGTCACGATCGGCCTAAGTCTCACAATTCCAGTTGCAGTCCTGGGTGACTTCATACGTTTGAGGCCGTCAAAGTTTCAAGTCATCATCGGCGCACTGTTGGTACTGTGTAGCTTCGTGGCGATTGGTTTTGAGGACGCGGAGGAACAAGAAGAATCGATAGCTATTTCAGATGCACATGAACCTTAGACATGCTTGACTTTGCAATCGAAGCATATATTCACTCATTACGACTTGCGTATCTTGATACCCATAGTAACTGTGTTGCTGTATATTTATGATGTATCTAGAACTTTGTAAACAGTAGATGAAACATGACATTCTCAAAACGATCTTAATTAGTTACATAGACACCCAGTCATAGTATTTCTATCCCTCGTTCGCTTACTACACAAGAAAAAGTGCGCTTTGGGGATTTCTGGAAGCTTGTGCGCACCAATGGATCTCTCCTAAGCGAGAATGGTCGACATCCCTCGAGAAAGCGGTGATTGCAAGATCTGTCACGGGTATGCGCACAGAATCAAGGTGCAATGTGCTGGGTGGCTGCAGGTGATTATCATTGGCGCCTAAGTATTGGTGCAGAAGTCCCCAATGAGTCACCACTGTGGTTAGACCATATGATATTCGAAGCTTTCGGAGATCTGAATATATACTTTCGAAAGGTGTGTTTGCCGTCGATGAAGATGACCGTAATTGCTCGGCTTTGAACCGTTCCAACCAGTGAGACGCGTCAATCGAATGCACAGCTATCATTCCCAGTTCGAAAGAAGATAGATTCTGGGTGTGGTATTTGGTATGGTGTTTAAACGTCACAGCAAGCTGAGCGGACGAAGTTGGACGAAAGAT
>JAJIRX010000247.1:0-22910 GCA_023853785.1 Psilocybe azurescens | reverse complement strand
AATGTTGATTCCGACATGTGAGAGTTTTCCTGTCACCCTAGAAGTGAGACTTGCAGAGCAAGCAGGAGATGGATCAGACATTGACGTATGGGACAGAAGATGTTGCAGGCTTATTGGGTGGTAATTGGGGTGGAACTTGGCTTTGTGGCCATGGCGGTTGATGAGCTTGAAACGGACACCATGCAAGCATTGAGAGTAGTCTAAACAAACAATTGTTATCATCCAATAGCATGAAAGCTATTCAATGGTGATCAGACTTACATGGATTGGAGACTATACACGTAGCTCCAGAAACGCAAGGTCGTTGCACCTGCCCAACCCTAAGATCACAGTAGAATTAAATGTGTCAGAGAGAAAGGCAATGTAGCTTGAGTAACTTGGAGTTGACCAAGTTCAGCGGTGTGTTTTAGAATATATATATACAAACCTGTATAGTTGCCCTCACTCCTGCACGAAGTGCTGGCAACATTGCTGCAACACCACATATTCAACAAGCACATCCATCTGATGGGCTGGCCAAAGAATCAAGGAATGCATCCTTTCTTGTTGTCATCTTAGCTATCTATATCATGCATGATCGAGGTTTCAACAGGAGAAGGACCACTAGGTATAAAATTTTGAAACTTACCATTTTTGTGGAGGTGCTCAACGTCTTCCTTCAGAGTTGATGGATCTACCAAACACTAATCAGCAAAAAATCATCCAAATTGAGAGAAGAAACTGACACAACAACGGGTTAAGGGAACATTTCATTATCATTCCTGGCTGTCCCAAGTACATTAATTACCTATGCATTTCCACCACAACCAAATCTTTGGCGCTTAACGCTTTTGTCCATGGTGTCCTCTTTATTTGTGGAATTGTTGTGGAATACATTATACTATCTATATCTTGTTATTATTCTACAGATTTGAAAGCTTATACAAGGAGCGGTTGAACAAGATAGGTGAAAATGTGAGCTACAGTTGAGCAGAACTTGGCAGGCTGAAGCACAAACTGGGTGCTAGAGAAGGTTGGAAAGAAGAGGAAAGCATTACATTGTCACAGCAGCGCCTTTGATATGCGACAACAATTTCTATGCTGTCGCTTTTTGAAAAGCACCTCCTCGGCTTTATCAGCATAAAATTCTGCTCTGGTCAATACAGGCCAGTGGTCAGCGTCCATGGCCTGTGCAAAGTCAATACACATAGTTAAAGTGAAAATAGATCACACCATCTCACAGATCTTATTTATAAGTTTCTGGTTCTGTGAGCAATAACTAGCATTAAGTTGAAGTGTCCTGGTGGCTTCCCTGTGGATATAAGCCTGCAAGATAGAGTAAGATATTAAGAACAGATATCTGCTAACATAGGAGTAAACTCTCACCAACAATGTTTCCACATCCTTCTTAGTCCAGTTGTAAGTATTCTGGAGGATGTCTTCCAAATTAAATCCACCAGAGCCTGGGCAACCAGGTTCCCCTATGGGCTTGGAGATTATGACCACTCTTGAAGGACCAGCTCGTGCACTCAATGGTCTGGCTGTGGGCAAAGTGGATGGTCCTGGTGGGTGGGTTAGATGGAGGTGGTGTTGACGGATCAGTGGCTAATGGGCTTGCTATGGAAGATGGACTAGAGGTAGGACTTCGCAAGTCCCAGTTAATCCGCATTCCTACCTTAGGAACAGCTGGAGGAGGGCGAAATATCAGCAAAGAAATTGATGTGAGATGTGACTTGAGGGTGGGGATATGTGAAGTATGATCCAGGTACTTCTGACATAACAGAGGGTTCCACCAGGCTCCACCAGGAACAGGCAATGTGATACGCGAAATAGGCATTAATGAAGGATTCCACAGATATGCAATATCGCAGTTGTTAAGTTAAGATTGAAAAAAGAAAAGGTAAGGATAAATTGGGTAGTAAATGAGATTTAAGTTTTCTTATGTATGCACTGAGTGAGGCAAAGAGATGGCAATATATTGGGTACGGTATTGGAAGAACTGCATAGCTTGCTTTCAAAGTCCATTTTCATCTGCAGCTGGAATAAACCCTTGCTTTCAACTTGCTTTCATACACCCAAATATCACTCATGCCTGGAACTTCGAACAATGCCCTTTCAGATTCCCTTTGTAACACGGAGAAAGGGAAGGTCAGAAAGGGACCTTAATTTTGATTGCTCAATTTCTTATACAGAGCAGATTTCAATGCCGCAATCAGCAAGATGGCATTAGCAGCATGAAAATCCGCCCACCACAAAGGCCACCCAAGGCTTATTCACACGGTTTCCTTTCCTCTTCGACAACACACCAACAGTACACTATGAAATCACTGTCGCAATTCAAGACACAAGTAGATACTCCATAAGATAGCATCATATATTACTTTTGACGAAAATTACCTTCTGCATCATGAAAGAAAATAAGGGTGACAAAAAGCCAAAGTTGTATAGAGATTTATTGAAATATGGTGTACCACAATCCAGTATCAAAGGAAACTGGACAAAGGAAACCATATATAGGTGATGATTGTGTTTGAATAGTAAAGAGAGAAAGTACCGCGATCAAGCATCAAAGGAGACTTGACAAAGGAGACAAAATTTGAAGTGGCTTGGTCGTGGTGCACTGGTGATCCAATGCCAAAGGTGAGCTGACAAAAATGACACAATGTGAACTTGCTTATACTTGGCTCACTATAGATAAACGATGTTGGATTAAGAGCACCCTCATCCCACTTTTCACATCAAACTCACCAACCTCGACTTCAAGGCCAATTTCCTGTTTAACTTCTAAGATATGAATCTGGCGAGTACACACCTTCGAGGAGATGACATTTGTGCTAACCTTTGACTTAGAATGCTTCATTTTTCCTCGCAAAGGAGCTCAAGAACCTGGGGTGGAACATATTGACCATTTACTCTTTTCCAATAATGCAAAATTCTTGCTCGCTGCCAGTATGTTCAGCCATGTTTTGACTTGGTATAATCTAGCTAAAATGAGAATTTAGGTGACAGCAACAAGGTATTTGTTTGGAACACAGAAACATTCCAAACAGAACAGGTCTTGGAAAATAAAGGCTGGGGCCAAGTTACCTGCCTTGCCTGGGCATATGCTGAGTTGCCTGCGAGGGAAGCCATAACGGTGCTGTGTGTAGGATCTGTTGTAGGCAGTCTAAGTATCTTTATCATGGACTCTTGGTCTGTCAAGGTTGGTCAAGCAGTCAATGCAATGTTTTTCTGTTCTTACCATTTTCAAAGCCATTTGCAGAATGTGGGACCATGACACAACTTTTCACCCCAAATGATACAGTGGAGAACGTGGCGTTTGACAAGATCAATGGCAGACTGGTAGCTTCCAGCCATTCAGGTGCTGTAAAGATGTACCACATCAAAGCTGCCGGTGAGATATATCCTTTGTATCACTTGTTCCCAAGACTTATCCAAGAGCCCTCAGCAGGTTTGGTGAGACTCATCTGGGAAGCTCCTAGCAATCGACCAGGTATTCCCACATCTGTAATCTTCTACAGCACCAGGAGCCAGAATCTCTTGTCTTTTGGATTAGAAGACGGCATTGCATATGTTATGTACCTCGATCATTTAACAATGCTAATGAATGCCTTAGTCATTGTCGAGATGCCACCAATAGCAACATATTATGGAGCAAAGAACTAGCTAGCAGGATGTATGTATTTCATCACACTCTCATTACATATGGCTGATAAATTACATAGCGGATCCATTGCTTTGTCGAGTGATCAAACAGCCGTGATCATCAACAACCTGAACAACAGAAATTTTGATGTCTACCAGCCTCCCGATATGTCACCCATTCAGTCTCTTGCCGTAGGAGACTCCACAACCATGCTCCACTACTTCATCAAATAATGCAAATTCATTGAAGGATTGAAACTATCAATTTGTGGAAGTCACACCAATAAAGTCTACATCTTTGATGTAGCCAACAATTATATTCTTCAAACACTTACTTCTAGTGATAAAGGTTGGTTTATTCCATCGCCCTGAACATTTTTTTGAACTTATGTCTTGGACATCAGAAACACATATGACCCAAGCTGTTACAGTCACTTGGGCGGAAAGTCAAAAAGTGCTCATTGCAGCATCCTCCAATAGGTCTATCTATCTATGGGAGAAACAGGCCATGGCTTTGACAACCGGCAATAATGATGAGAGTTGTTCTGGAACCACACTCTCCAGCTATGTGAGGACCCATAGCCCTCTGTTTTTCTTTGTTGCCCTTGTGACATACCCCACCTGATCACCATATGCTTTCACTGTGAGATCTTCTTTAATTTTCTTATAGGTCCATTTCTGATGTCTTCACTTTGTTTCTTAGTTTTTTGCATTTATAATTGTGAAGATGAAAGAAAGTGGATTTATCAAGGAGGAGAGGCATGAACATTCTTAGTCAAATATCTCTACATTGGTTTACATAATTGTTTAGTTTTACTTGCATTTGGCAATGTCATAGTAGAAATCATTTTTGGAAGGAGATCTCCAGAAACAATGACAGATTGACAATGTCTTCTCTGAATGAAAGACATGCATGAAGTAGCTGCTGCCTTTTCTGGCATGGAAGACATGATATTTGGTTGAATATGCATAATTGAAAAATTTTGTAGATATTAAGTTGACCAAGGCTTACACCTACCTTGGGAACTTAAAGATCACAACCACGTGATACATTTCCGCAGGTTTGCTGGTGTTGGATGGGGAAGCCAGAGTCTTTCCATATCAACTTGTACTTAAATCCTCCTTTGCCTGTTCAGGTTGCTGGCCTGAGAAGTCTTTCCTCAACCCCTCGATGAAAACCTGCCGCCGCATACAGTGCCACGGTTGCATTAACCCTTACCAGGGCAAGCCCTACTATGTCAAGATCACTCTCAGCCCCAGCAAGACTAAGGTTGAAAAGGCCACTGATGTCCCTGCCTCTGTCACCCTCGCCGGACTCAACTGACAACAGGTAGCCAGGGGACAGATTGAGCCCCCTGCGCTTAATTGTCTCATGTAGGTTGTAGGAGTGTTTATTTGCTATCACATATCAAATTCTCTTTTTGTTGCAACTATGACCACAGCTCATGAATTGAACTTGATGGACTGGTAATGTTTTGCGACCACTGGAGCCTTCAAACTCTTCGATTTACCATACTTTCTGGGCAGGATGGTCCCGCAGCAAATTCATGGGTGTGCAGGAGTCGCATCACATGTGATTTACTCACGTGTTTTTCAAGACCAATCACGCCCTGAAATGACGGAGCATGGGCTGTTTTGCCACCGGAAATGTCAATGGTGATGGAAAATATTAAAAAAGACAATATTTTGCAAATCACAGAGAAACTTGTTAATACGATATCATATTGTATCTTCGGCAAGATCTTGTAAAGAGCACATGCAAAGAGATTTATTAAAAATATGCTGTACTTTACAAGTCACTGCGATATGCAAAGAATGATGTGTAACAAGTTGATAGAGTCAGAAGGTTGTGTATCAGTGATGAATGTTTGGATCGATTTTGTCATGCTCCCCAGGAAAAGGCTTTGGGGCCCGCGGTTCCAGCAACTTTAGTTCAAGGTCTGTTTTCGATTCAAACCAAATTGGATGATAATAATTGGAAGGCCAGTTCTTCGGCATGGACCTGGTACTGACAGGTTGACACTCGCGTTGGTTGAAGGTGCATATCGGGTTGGGGTCCCGGTTGCCTTCTGCCATAGACATTCTGCTTTGGTAAACAGCTGTCTGCAGTGGTTACCGTGTTTAAGAGGCATGGATTATGCCAAGGCAACAACTTGACTCTTTTGACACCTGGACCGTTGGACTCATCAGAGCTCATCCCATCTTCACCAAGTGTGTCAATTGCCTCTGCGTGTCAGTTGGGAAAGAAGGACGATTAGAAAATGAAGGCATGAATTATAATTACCTTTGTCTGATGAGCACGACCCCGTTTTGATGCCTGTTCACGCCCGAATTGTTAGCTAAACATGTGTTGCACTCTTCTGGAGTCTCATCCGGCCTCTTCATGGAATGAGCCATATGGTCCTTTAGGGTAATGATATGAGCAATAAAGCACTCAGCAATTTCTTCCTCTTGTCCTTGTAAATCTGATTTATGTCTAACCAGTGCGGTGGCAAAGAGTTCGGACATGTGTATATTCCAAAGAGTCTTTGGCCTCTCAAAATAAAGTTGGAAAGGTTTCATTTCTGGAGGCTTGTGTTCACTATTTTCAAATTGCTCCACTTCTAAATGATCAGCAAGATGGGATTCAGCAATATCAAAGAAAATTTTTCTGTCTTGATGGTCTGGTGGAAGACTTAAACATTTGCATAAAAAGGCTCTAACCGAGTCCTACCAATCATGACCCAGATCAGAATATGTTCACAGATTAGAGAGCAAAAAGACCATACTGTCAGATCTGTACGATCAAGGTGGCAAGGACGCCCTGAAGCTCTTACTTTGAAAGGCAATGGGAGAGGCTTCATTTTCCTTTTCAATGGTGTTTGATCATTTGAGAAATTGGCTTGCAAGCCATTGACACTAGCTGCCACAGTTTCCATGCAATTGAGAAGTCTCTCTGTTATATCCAGCAAAGGTGATGCAGGAGGATCGCGACTGGGTAAAGCATTTGATGGGTTGGATGGTAATTGATCCCCACTGCGATGTGAAGAAACTGAGGAGCCGGAACTTGGATTGGGAATTGGAGCAGTAGATGGCTGAGGAGTGACTGAGGAAGTTGTTGCCTCTTTTGTAGAGGCAGATTGAGCGGAATGTCGAGCCTTGTAAGCTGCAGATTGATTTGAGCAAAACAAACCTGGTGGGTTGACTTCTGAGGTTGACAGCATGGAAGAATTTGAAGTATGGGAATCCTGAGGTCAAGCACTCCTTGTGGCCATATATCTGATTGTGGTGGTTGATGGAGTTGAAGAATAGCATTGTGGGAAGGTACCCAAAACTTGATACTGCTCATTTCCTGAGACCGGAGTTGGAGATCGCAAGGCCATCCAAATGGAGGCCTGATCCTCTGGGGCAATGTCTTCAAGATACATGTCTTAATCATCATCGGATAGTAGTGGTGCAGTGTTCGGTTTTGAGGCAGATTTGTTTGGTGGAAAAACGGGGTCGGTCCTATGCCCTCTAATTTCTGGACCTGGTGTTGAACATTGTGTCGAAGTGAAGTCTTCATTATCCTCATCCTCATCCATAGAGGGTTGTGTTGGTGGTGGTTGGTTTGAGGGTGGCAAACTTGGATTCTGACGTTGCCATATCTAGAGTCCATTGAGCATCAATCACATCTCTAAAGTATCAACAACTCAGGCTAGAATGCAATGAATTGCTGTTGCGTTTATTCAGCCCCATCTGACAAACAGCAAGATTAGTCTTTGGAAGTTCATGTTATACTTTTCAAACATACAAGTCGTGAGTCTGGCGGCCTCGTGTTGTTTTCCCAAAGTTGAAATGGTGTTAGTATCGCTTGGTTTGGCCGCTTCCTGTCTCATAATGTTTGCAATGTGTTCTTCCAAAATCTTTAAGTACATCATCAGCCAAATCTAAAGCACCAATCAAACAGCACATAGACCTACCTTATTTTTTCTTGTTCTTGCTTGAGAGCGGTCCGCAATGAAGTCGCAATCTGTACTTGTTGAGATTCACTTGACTCCAAGTCATTCTGACGACCTCAACTACTGTCTAATTGAGCTTTCAGTTGTGCAAGCTGGGCATGCACATTAGCCTGATGAAGGATCATGAGCTGCATTCGTTGTATTTAAAATGACATTGACAACGTACCAAAGATATATCATAGTTGGTTTTCAATTCGGCTGAATTGCAACTCGTATTCCTTTTTGGCAGCACTCTACAGAACAAGTGTATTAGAGGTAAAAAGGAGTATATATCAATGAAGAGACAAACCAAAGCTTGCTCTTGCTGAGCTTGTAGTCTTTTTCCCTCATTGATATATCATTATTGAGATCATTCAATCTGCTAATCTTCTGTCTCAACTTCTCTTGCTCAGCACTGTCGTTTGCTGCCCAGTTCTGCAAGCCATTCATTTTGTTTTGTAGGCTGATGATCTGCTGCTCGCCTTCGGCTACTAATGCATGCTTTTCATTACCAAAAGACTGAAAAAGTTCTTGAATCTTGTTGCCAGCTGCAGTAATCTGGTCGTTGAGTTGCGCAAGCTGGTTTGGTGCACTTGGTGATGTGTTCCGATGGGATTTAAGAGTTTGGTTGAGACCTTCAATCATGGTATTTGCCATCTGGATCTCTGAATGCAGACTATTGATCGTGCTGGCACTTCGTTTTTGAGTTCATCTGGCTGTATTTGCAATATCGAGATGGTAGCAGATTGCTCCTGTCCATGCTGCTGAACGGTTGATTCAAAGGATGACTTGAACTGTTTGTGGTTGTTCCAAAGTTGTGAAAGCACATGTTCCAAGTCTTTAGACTTCTTTTCTTGGTCCCGAAGTTTGGTGATGGCCTTACTGAAGTCGGTTTGTTGATTGTTAATGGTAACATTTAAGCCTTTGGATGCTTTTTGTGCTCAGCGATTTCAACTTTGAGTTTTTGGTGTCATGCTTCTGAATCATTCTTTGCCTTTTCCAGTTGTTTCTGGAGATTGTCTATGAGCTTCTGTTGAGAATTGGACAACTGGAAAATTGGCAATAAGTACATATACTGTATCAGAGAGGAAAGAATAGACAGACTTTTGTCGTTCCTTATTGAACAAATCCGTCATCTTTTGCTATTGCTCCTTAAGTTGGTCCTTAACCTGGAAATGTACAAAATAAATGTCAGAATGTATGGACTTTAACTTGACATACGTGATCTTTAACCAATTGATCTTTCATTAATTGTGCTTTATCTGGTTCTACAACTTTGACTTTTGTTACATGGTTGTCGGTAGCAGGTCGTTTCCTGGGGTTGTCTGCCCCTTGAAATACCACAGGCAGTTGATTCTGATGGCTGAAGAATATACGAGGAACTCCGGATATGGCAGGACCAGTAGCCATATTGTCCAAATTTACAGAATGATTATGATCAGGCACACCATTTTCAACTCCATCAGACTGAGGATGGCCTGTTTGAACTGGAACTGATTGAACAGTAAAACGTGGAAAGCCGGTATTGACAGTTGATCGAGGGGGTCCAGCATCAGTGCGACCGCCTCCAGAAGTTGTTGGATAATCTGTAGATGTATCCATCATCATGGATGGGGCGTGTGTACCATCACAATTTCCAACTTCACTGGATTAAAGGCAACTAGTATCAAACTGGAATGGGATGGAAGATTGTGCATTGGTGCTGGAGTTCTCAAAACAAGTAGACCGTGGAAGGTCAGCATTAAGGTAGAGGCCACGATGAACCAGCACCTTTACATAAGCGCTTACATAAACGGCAAAATGTTGGCCTCAAAAAAAATTAAAAAATTTACAGGCTATTACTGGTGATAACTGTGTCAATAAAGGGAAAAAAAATTTCCACTTGTACTAGACACAAATAAATGCATTAGAAGCCATTTTTATGCCTTAGATATCATAAATCTCCGCTCAAACGATGTGTGATTGATGTGAGATGGTCGGCAGATGATGCCGCTATGACCGACAGCCATCAATTTTCCTATTATGGTAGCTTACATAATAGCCCTAACCCTAAATTTGCGGCAAAATGTCGATGGTAATTTTTGTGAAAAGTTGCAGAATGAACGGGAAAGCACGAAAAACACTTGAAAAAAATTGTTTTTTAAAAAGGACCAATAACTCTCTTAAAAGTTGCTCAATTTTTAATCTGTTTCCTGGAAGTTGTAATAACAATCAATGGCTTTAATTCTGTGGTCTTAGAAATGTGGGAAAAGCATTTGTGGCCGAGGAATAGTGGGCTGTTATCTGCTTACGTAAAGGTGCTGGTTCATAGTGGCCTCTACCTTAGCAGCGGTAGATGACTGTCTGTCCTTGTTGGGAGCCAATTGACAGGGCCCGGTATCAGCTAGTACAGTGGGGCGCATTGGTGGGCGGATAATCGTACCCTTTACCTCCACCCATATACTCCATATGGAGTCCACTAACTCCATACAAAGTGGTGGACTCCACATGGAGTCCACCTGGAATATATGTAAATGTTCAAAAAGTCATCTTTGATAAGTGGAGTCCAGATGGAGTCCAGATGGAGTCCACTTGGACTCCATACAATTCCACTTGAGGCCAGATGGAGTCCACCTGAACTCCATATGGACTCTGCATGGACTCTGCATGGACTCCACATGGACTCTGTATAGACTCCATATAGGTCTTAATATTCTTTATTTTTTTTATTAGTATAGTCAAGGTCTAGATAGAATCTAGATGGAGCTTTTGTATATTTATTTTAAATTCATTATCTAAGTGAGTAGTAGACTTACAAGCTTATAAATAGATTATCTGTAAGAAGTTTATATGAAGCTCTTAAAGTCTTCAAATTAAATCAAATAATTTATGGTGGTACACTAGAATACACTTCTTTTGCTACACTCTTATGCCTCATTATCTTCTATATCCCAGTGTCTTTTAATATAGTTTTCATTCTTTTCTTCTTCTTCTTCTTCTTCAGTATCATCAATTTGATAAGGCTTTTCTCTTTGTTTCTGCTTTTGAATGACATTTTGAGTGTGATAGAACAGCATTGAATGTAAAAACCAATCAAAATTCGCAGATTTCATGTGCTTTAGAATTGAATCAAAGCCACCTAACAATGAATTTAATTGATCACATGCTTGTATATTAAATGCTTGTTGAAAATATTCTGTTCCATCTTTAGTCTTTGCTAGAACCACAAGATTAGGAGCAGAACCATTTAATGGAGCTGTATTACACCATTTACAGCATAGATAATCACTTGTTTGATGGTTGATATAATGATATGAATCAACAATAAATTGACTAGTTTTTGCCAAGATTCCCAAGTTTTTTACAATACTTGTTCAAAGGACTTGCCAACCTTTATCAATACAAATATAGGATGGCCAAGATTATTCAGTTGAGGTTAAATCCAAATAGAATCCATGTAGAGGATGTGGAACTCCATATGGACTCCACATGAACTCCAAATGAAGTTCCACATGGAGGCCAGATGGAGTTTCCATATCCTCCACATTGGTCCACATGGAGGATGGGTCAATTCTGGCTGGACTCCATGTGGAGCCTCCACCCTAAATGGCTGAGATACCTGCCAAAAAAGGTCACCAAACTCCATGTGGAGTCCACCAACTCCATGCCGGAGTTGGTGGACTCCACCTGGAATATATGGGTGAGGGTAAAGACCTCGGATAATCTGCAGATGTATCCATTGTTGTTGGTACCGACTGGAGGTGCAAATAATGAAGTGAGTCTCTGGGTAAAGTTTGCTGCCATAATATGGGCAATGGTTGGGAATGAATGAGCGATAGAGGGTTTTCAGTAATTTATAGACATTTGGTTTAGATAGGGTCTTTGTGCACGACAATAAGCTTTGTGAATACCGGAGGCACGAAACAAAGAAAGGAGACTCACTTAAAGAGATATTACGGATCCCAGAAACAGCACACTAAACACCCACATCTTTCTGAGTAACTTTGCACATCTACCTCCCATCCTCTCTATTGTCAAGAATGGTATCGGCATTGCAGACTTTCAAACCTACTACAAAAGTGAGACCAGGCAGCCTATAACAATCCGGCCGTTACTTACCTTTGCTAAGGATGTCCAATTACTCATACATGCCCGATATTACAGGAGTACATCCAATCGAGCAGTCACTAAATGGGTCCACACATTAGCCAATAGAAGTGGTCGAAGTCCAAGGTTGGAGCTGTTGATGGGTGGAAAACTACTCCAACCCTACATACATGATAGGGGTGGTGGTGATGGTAAACAGAAAAGGCAAAATAAGCCGATTCCATTTGTTCATCAAGAATCACAAGTGTCTACCCTCTAACAAATTGCTGAGGGATTGGGCAAACAGGCAGTGGAAAGGAGACATAGTAGCCTTCCGGAAAGGCCATCAACACAAGTTGATCAACCTAGCTCCAGGAGATGTAAAGTTAGTTGATTACACTGTAAAAGGTGAGTTATTGTTTTCAATGGCATAGATGCATACTGATCAGTACCTAGATTTCTGGAAACCATGGTGCAAAGTCGGCGGTTCTGCATTCCAAGAAACCTGGTTTTCTTCAAGCCTTGATCATCCTTGATTCTTTACTTTTGTTCCACCCCTTAATTTGTTGTAAACTACTGGACACATATAACGATTTACTGTAGCATACTTATCATAATCAATTCTACTCAATATCTGGCTTACTGAGCACTTCGGCTTGTCAATGTGGTGGCAAGGGAGAGAAAGAAAAAGCGTGTGAAAGCATCAATAGTGCTGTGATAGCATGCTGAAAATTTCATGCCACATTGCCGGATAAAATCTTCGCACAACTTTTTGGCTTGAGCGGCTTGGAATTTTTGGGGTACATACAGACCTGTTCAACTTATTCTCACGCTTTCCTTCTTCACACTGACCATACTGTCCTCCTAGGTTCGACGCTATAAATGTGTCAACAGGTAAGTTTAGAAAGCAGTAGATACTTTATATGTCGATGAAAAATTAAATAATGTGATGAATCAAGTGGTAAACGCTACAGAGAGTGGAATGAGAGTTTTTAAAAGTGTAGTTTTGTACCATTGTATCCTATGCTGACCCTGACCCAGTGCAATTATAACACAAAAGTCAGTGTAGATACAGTAAAGTCTGAACGTGAACACATATATTTCTTAGAATACAAGATGAAGAATGTATGTTATGTCTTTTTATATTGAACTTTCCATACTTACATCTTGGCTGAAGATAGATTCAAGAGTGTGTCAGTTTCTGGACATGGAAGCTCAGGTGGATGAAGAAGGGATTTCCAACAAGGAGGATGAGCACCAGAATGTGACAGGGAAGGTAATCTTTTCTTCTTCTTGAACCTCATAACTCTCACACCAGTATTGACAGCCACACCTAGATGCATTCATTGACGATGGGGTAGCCTTGGACAATGAACATTCCGATTTACCGGCCAATTTCTCAGTCCATCACCACAGCGAGGACACCTTGAAACATCTTATATCATGCATTGATGCAAGAAGGAACACCTCTGGTCATAGAAGATACACTGCTGATGATGTACCGGAGACAACCCTTGACAGAGCTTTAGTCTATATTCCTAGGGAGGGGGATTATCCTCTATAGCACATTGAATGTTGAGTGTGCACATTGTTATTCACACTTGGGACTCTCTGAATTTACTGACCAACACCTTACAGTTCAGGGTTGAAGATCTAGCTGTAGTCTCTCTGCTAAGCACTGTTACAGAGCATCATCAAGTCCATTCAGCCTTCACTCAAGGTTCTGTACATGGCTGCATCTATATTGAATGCATGATGAACAAATGCCTCATCAAGCTTCTTCTTCTTACACCTGGTATACTGCACAACAGGTTGGGCATCAAAAGTTGATTGGTTGATTCTTTGGAGTATGTGGGACTGTTTGGGATGAGGGATGGACATGAAATTGCTGAGGTCAGAAGTTGGGTACTCGTCAAGAAAGGCCTTTACAATGGAGATGTTGGGATTGTGTCACAAAAAAGCTCCTTGGGTGCTTGTATTCTTCTTATTCCTCAACTGGATACAACATCATGGAACCCACTCAAGCAAAAAGTGTCTACCGTTAGGCTGATAGAAAAGCTCTTCGATGCTGACTATTTCGGACAGCTTCTCCCATACAACATTGTGGGCCACGAGCACAGACGATACTCCTTTGGACAGTTGGAATTTGAGCAAGGCCTTCTAGCCAAAGACTTCGACTACCATTCATTCACAGTTGATGTGAAGGATATGCCTTATGACTTTTACACCATGTTTTGGATGAGCAAACACCCATCTATCACTCTTTTGAACATGCTGCGCCCTCAAGAATGGAGTATGAAGGAGAATGATAGAGTGTTTATTCGTGTGCAAGGGCCAGAAACTACTTTTATGTTTACCCCTGCCATCTTGAAGGCACTGGATACTCTCTATGCAGAAGTCGAGCAGATATGGGTGCACAATGGACCCACTAGACAGAACCAAGAATACTGCCTAACATTGCGTGTATCATGGGAAGACTTGAGAAAAGAGATCAATGTCAGGCAATATGTTTGTGTACGCTGGCGGACTGCATTCCGGAAAGATGGGTTGGGTGGTTTAAATTGAAGGCGATCAAGTATCTATTGTGAGCAAGAAGATAGAGTGTTATGACAAGTCTTTTTCTTTTTCTTTTCTCTTTTCTTTTCTTTTCTTTTCCTTTTCTTTGTCATCTTTCACATCATTGATACATCATCATATGTTCTGATAAACTCTGCTTCCTATCATTCTCTGAAACTCCATCTTTTATTTCACTTCCATCTTTATGATACATCTTTCGATGAACACTTGATCTGTTTCCTATATTCTTATATACATCTGCTGATGAACATTCAAACGTGTTTCAACTTGCTGTACAATTCATAGTATTTATACCAGGAAGGATCTACTGTATTCTTTAGCTAGTTCTTGAGAATCCAACCTGCTTAACCTGCTCAACTTGAACTTGAACTTGTTCTTGTAAACAATTGGTGGTTAGATTATGCACACTGCATGATTCTAACTTGAGATCGTAACATAGAGGGTGAAATACCTCAATATCTTAAGGACAGTGACAATGCTATTGAAGTGTGTATATTGTACCACCCCAAATCTTCATCACAACACAAGTTTGCTAACAAACTCTCTGTGATAGTCTTTCGAGGCTCTTGCTAATTTCCTGGAGATCACAGAAGAACCTGCTGTGTTCCACTACAGATGTGAGCCTGAATCTGGACCCCTTCCACCTAGAACATATTGACATCCATGGTGCGGAGTGAAAGTGAAGATATCAAAACAATACCATCCCCATAAAGGCAAAATTGGAGAGATTTTTGATGTTATTGAGAAGCACGAGGAAAAGGTGATAATGCTAATTGTACAATTGACGCAATACAATCCAAGTGCTCCATTTCACAAAATAACCGTTCACTATGACGATGTTGTTGAATATTCGTAAGTCCTCTCCCGCATTCCTCTCCAATTCCAGAAAGGTGATGGTAACGGCACAATAGGACCTGCTACAAACTTGTTCAATTCCTTGGTCCCAGTGACAAACATATTCGACCCACACCAAAAACACAGTTGTCCGATTCTCAAGCCAACCATGCTTATACAGCATTAGTTCATGCTCCCCAAATACCTGCAGAAAAGCCCTCTGGAAGTGTTACTCCTCTTCCAACACCCATGCATTCGTCATCTTCACCATTGAGCCCAGCTTGGGACCCTTCTTCAAGAACTCTGTCTGATTTGCGGATGCCAGAATCATGGATGTCGGATTCAAGGACACCCACATTACTGTGACCCCATCTCCTACACATGTGCTATTAAACCCAAAGTTAGTGGGATTCAAATTCAATGCCATAGTTGATGGTGGAGGATTTGCCAAGCAACAAATTCGCGGTGTTGGTGGTGTACTTTACCTCCACCCATATACTCCATACAAAGTGGTGGACTCCACATGGAGTCCACCTGGAACATATGTAAATGTTCAAAAAGTCATCTTTGATAAGTGGAGTCCAGATGGAGTCCACTTGGACTCCATACAATTCTACTTGAGGCAAGATGGAGTCCACCTGGACTCCATATAGACTCAGCATGGACTCCACATGAACTCTGTATAAACTCCACATAGGTCTTAATATTCTTTTATTTTTTTATTAGTATAGTCAAGGTTTAGATAGAATCTAGATGGAGCTTTTGTATATTTATTTTAAATTCATTATCTAAGCGAGTAGTAGACTTACAAGCTTATAAATAGATTCTTTGTAAAAGTCTATATGAAGCTCTTAAAGTCTTCAAATTAAATCAAATAATTTATAGTGGTACACTAGAATACACTTCTTTTTCTACACTCTTATGCCTCATCATCTTCTATATCCCAGTGTCTTTTAATATAGTTTTCATTCTTTTCTTCTTCATCATCTTCAGTATCATCAATTTGATGAGGCTTTTCTCTTCATTTCTGCTTTTGAATGACATTTTGAGTGTGATAGAACAGCATTGAATGTAAAAACCAATCAAAATTCGCAGATTTCATGTGCTTTGGAATTGAATCAAAGCCACCTAACAATGAATTTAATTGATCACATGCTTGTATATTAAATGCTTGTTGAAAATATTCTGTTCCATCTTTAGTCTTTGCTAGAACCACAAGATTAGGAGCAGAACCATTTAATGGAGCTGGATTACACCATTTATGGCATAGATAATCACTTGTTTGATAGTTGATATAATGATATGAATCAACAATAAATCGACCAGTTTTTTGCCAAGTTTCCCAAGTTTTTTTACAATACTTGTTCAAAGGACTTGGCAACTTTTATCAATACAAATATAGGATGGCCAAGATTATTCAGTTGAGGTTAAATCCAAATAGAATCCATGTAGAGAATGTGGAACTCTATATGGACTCCACATGAACTCCAAATGAAGTTCCACATGGAGTCCAGATGGAGTTTCCACATCCTCCACATTGGTCCACATGGAGGATGGGTCAATTCTGGCTGGACTCCATGTGGAGCCTCCACCCTAAATGGCTGGGATACCTGCCAAAAAGGTCACCAAACTCCATGTGGAGTCCACCAACTCCATGCCGGAGTTGGTGGACTCCACCTGGAATATATGGGTGAGGGTAAAGACCTCTGTTGGTGGACCTTCAAGATAGCCAGGTTTTTCTCCACCATAAAAAGTATCACACATGGCTTTTGTTGCAGCCCAGTTGGGTCACCCCAAAATATCCAAATCCCTCCTCAAGGCTATCCACCATCAAAAATGCCTAAAATTTGCCCAGAATCATGTTGGCTGGACTGTGGAGGATTGGAAAAGAGTACTCTGGTCAGATGAAATAAAAATCAACAGGATTGGCTCAGATGGAAGGGTCTATACATGGAAACCCAAGGGTGAGGCAATCTCAGATAGAACAACATTACCAACTGTCAAGCATGGAGGGGCAACAATCTCATGGTATGGGGTTGTATGGGGTGGAATGGTGTTGGAACACTCACTGAGGTTGAGGAGAAGATGAATGCAGACCAATACTGTGAAATTTTGGAGCATGGGGTGGATGAAAGCTTTGACAACTTGGAGATGGCAGAGGGGAAAAGGATTTTTCAGCAGGATAATGACCCCAAACACACCTCCAAAAAGCTCAAGAATGGTTTTGGCCAATGATTTTGAAGTTATGGAGTGGCCACCCCAATCCCCTGATCTCAACCCCATTGAACACCTTTGGGTTTACCTCAAAGGGCAAATGAACACCTATGAGACACCACCCAAAGGAGCATTTGAATTGTGGGAGAGATTGGCAAAGGAATGGACTGAAATACCTTCAGAAACATGCCAAGGAGAATGGAGGCTGTTATCAAGGCAAAGGAGGCCATACTAAGTACTAGATAGAGAGTCAAAAAACTGTCCCAATGCTCTATTATTTTGTAAATTCCATTAATTAATCAGTTTTTGTTGAAATTATGTGACCTTGGTGAGAAATATGTTAGTCACATGGTAAACCATAACATATAATATTTTCAGACTTTTACATAATTTATTTCCCAAGTTATTAAACAATTAGTGAGAAAGTGCCAAACATTGGGACGGTTTTTGAGCTACTGTATGTACAATGATGGATATGACAGCATGCAGTACATGTATATACAACAACACCAACATGTTGAACTATGTAGTGTGTAATTTGATATATAAATCAAAAACCAAAACACAAACCAGAGAGGAATAGTCTAGACTAGATAAGACAACTCTCTCCTGTTGAGTTAAAGTGAGGGCCGGCTTGGCCACTAGGTTGTAAAAGTATATGTGGTCTGAGGAGGGCAGGGACGTCTGAATGAAGATAAATGGATGAGGAGATATAAAATGCTCTTGAGTGTTTACTGGGAGGAAGATACCCAACTGGTTAGGGTAAAATAGTGTGAATGCGGAGTGATGACTGTGGAGGGGCCAAAAGACTAGATAAATTTTAGGGATTGATACAGGGGCAGGAGTGAGAATGTAGGCTTGATCCTAGTGCGCTTCAATTGAGTTGACAGCATCTGCAAAGCTAGAAGTAAAGCCTGGTAATAGAATAATGACTAGATCGGCCTGGAATGATAGATGATGAAGGATTGTGCGATGTTCTTGATCCAAACTTCAAACAGAGCAGTGAGGTGAATGAGGGATGACTAGGGCAATCAAAGGTGACAACCTAAGTGATATTCCTCAGCCAAAAAATCAAACAATGTAGAGAGGCAGATAAAGGGTGTCTGGAGGGATGGATAAAGATGACAACAAGACCAAAATTGCTGAATAAAAATATTCTGGAGCAATAGAAGCAATGGGGAGTTGAGGATCTTGAGGTAGAGGAAGAATGAAGGGTGTGGAGGATGATAGGATTGAAATGAACTGGATAAATTGCTATGGGATCCAAGAGTGTGAATTGAGGATTGTCTGTTACAACCCTTAAAGAACGTCTTGATGACCTGGAATAACTGTTGAATTTTGTGCTGAATATTGATAGAGATTGATTGAATGCCTGCTGGAGTGCTGGGACTGAGTACTGATAACTTGAAAACTTTGCTGTGAAGAGAGTGGGGCTTGTAACTTCCTTACATTCCAAGCAATACTACTATATGGTTTATATACTAGAGAATATAGGAAAATATTTAAAAGAGATCAAGCATCCAAAATATACTAATATTTCTGTAGAACAATACCCAGTAGTCCCATCTGCCAACTACATACAATAGATTGAAAGCTGACAGAGTTTAGGAGTGAAAAATAGAAGGATGAGTAAGTAAGTAACATAAGATGAGTAAGAAGTATAAGCAGGATTATGAAAAGTGAAGTGAGATGAGTAAGAAAGAAGCAAAGCTGAGTAAGTACAATAAGCAAGAATGACAAAATGAAGGAAGGATCAATTATATGAAAGTGTCAGACAATAGAAAAGGAATCAAAATAGCGAACAAGTACCATGCTAATGAATAGAACCAGTCTATCCATGGCACAGCTCAGTCATCCATTACCAAGACTGCTGAGTGAGACAAAGATGTGCTGCATATGTGGAATCCAGTTAAGGACCAAATCATTGTAGATGACCAAATGCTGATGACAATGGTGATATATGATGCTGTGCAGTGCTGTGCATACTAGGATGGATAGAAATGATGTCCAGGAATAATCTGCACATAGCCTTGAGGTTCAAATAGATAGATGATTGAATCATTAATAGGGAATGTAGCTGATCAAATGGTTGAAGTGGAGATTGAAAGTTAGAATGGAGATTGAAGTGGACTGTGAATGGACTTTGACACTGAATATTGAGAGATGTGCTTCAGATATGCAAAATAATAACCCTGGCTTCTGCATGCAATGGGAGTTGAGACAGATGCTCTAAGCTTATAGATAAATCTCATATCCAATCAAAATTGGTGTATAACAATGTTCAGCATCTGGTTCATCTAGTTCTCATGCTTCATGCATCAAAACATTGTCTGCATTTCCAAATGCTGGTCCAACATACTCTTCTATGCTGCAGATTGAGACACTCCTTCTTTTCTTGGAGATTGATACTACATTATCTTATGTTGGCCTGCCAACTATGCTTTTTATCTGAGCTGTGTATTCCAAGTACAAAGAGCTATCTCAAGTTCTTGATATCATGGAGAAGTTAAAGTATAGTGATGCATTAATGAGGCATATTGCTCAGGCTGGTCTTTATTTTGAAGCAACACCTTGGGTTCCATCCTATGTGGACTTGGTCAATATTTTCTTTTGAAGACTCAGTATTACATGCAATGGGAAAAATCTCTTAAATGTGTGACAAACTATACAGAGATGGTTGATTGGCTTGAAGATCAACCTGATTGTATGACTACCAATGAACTTTGGGGAGATGATGATAGGAACTTGGCATGAACTGATTTGGGGGCTGGCTGAATGTAAGAGAAGTTACTGTCAGAAAATTGAAGAAGAATGCAGTGGCAAGTTTGAGTAAACAGAAGTTGGGGGGAAAAAATTGGAAGAGAAGTCAGAAGAAAGGAAATCTGAAGAGAAGCCAAGGAAGAAGAAGAAAAAAGTTCAGAGGAGGAGGATGATGAGGATGAAACAAAGGTGCAACAACATAAAATAATTGCCAAGGGTAAGAGAAAAGCAACTGAGTAAGTGATTGTTTTTTTTTTTTTTTCATTTTAAAAGTTTGTAAATAAATTGTATCAAATTTGTACAATAGCTGGCTACTGTTTTGTCTTTTTGCTATATCATACAGTATCTATCAAAATCTTGGGTTTTAATATGGCTTTTAATCTGGTTCAATCTGGTGTCTTTAGTTTCTGGAAATCAAGCAGACAATAAATTTCCAGAGATCTCCTTCCAGGCTTTTAATCATATAATTAAATCAAACTTTGGCAAAAACAATATCACTAGCAACAGTCTTGGTGCTTTTATTTACCCTCACTGAAAACTCAGATTTATTGAATCTTCATTTTTGTCAACAACATAGTGAACTTAAAGAAGAGAGAAGTTTGAATATCTGGTTGGATAATTGGTCTAACTAGGGCATTAAAGGATCAAATAGAAAAAAAACCAGTAGTTTGTTTTCTGATAATGATTTTGAAGCTACTTTATCTGCAAAGAATAAAAATGATTATATTGCTACTAAGCTTAATGCAATGGCTGTTGGATTAGACTTGACACCTTACAATAAAGACAAATATACTGGAAAGCTTCTTCTTGTTTCACTTGAAGAAATCCAACCTGCACATGTAATATGTCCACCTTCATTTGTTTGTGGAACATGTACATGTGAAGCAAGATCATTGGTACAGACTACAAGAGAGCAGGACATACCACTTGTAACATTGATAAAACACCACAAGATTCACAAAAGGTTCCTGTCTTGACTGGTAAATGTTCTACATGCAATACATCACTATTCTGCAGATCATAAGAGATATCTTGCTACTAGTTATAGATCAACACAACCAAAGTGTGTTTATCTTAACTCAGCCAAGTACCTCAAAATTGGCTCTAATTTGTGGGTTCATCAGGAAAATAGTTATTATACCTAAGTATATACAGGTTGAGTTAGGTATCTCTAGAGACACCAAAGAAAAAAGATACAAAGATATCTAAAGCATTCCCAAAGCAAAGTTACCATAGAATTTGATACTTAAAGAATCTTGTTGGACTCTCAGAGCGCATCAAAGCTTGTCAAAGCTCATTCAAAGTATTCCAAAGCGATATAATGCTATTTCAAAGCATTTTATAATATTTTAAGCAATCTTAAAGGCCTTCAAATTCATTTGTAGAACTACCAATGCAACATAGGCTGTGGCAGTTCCACCAGAAATGTGCAAAAGCATGTAAAAGTGTTATAAAGTAGTTGTAAAATGTTTTAACTATAATCCAAGCCAATCTGAATTAAACAATGTGAATTGAAGATTTTTATAGCAATTTAAGTTGAGGCACAGACTTTTAAACCTATATTAAACTGTATAAAACAATTAAAAATGTTGAACAATTATTTAAATAGCTTTACAGCAGTCTGTAGCAGTACAAAGAGACTGTCAATAAAGTAACTTATTCAAGTTAACTTGGCTAACTTATGCCAGCCAAGTTAATGTGTTCACTTATTCCCACACTTGGCCAAATTAACTTGGGCTCACTTACACCAACAGTCACTTGTTGCCAGTAATTTTATTTTAAGTAAATAATTTTGGCCACCATATAGAAATAGTATGAAAACAGTTAAGAAGTTTTGAAGTAAAAACACTGTTTGTGCAGTTTATGTGCCAAGTTGGCTACTCAATGCATATTGGGGAGGAGGTCTGTGTTATGCTCAGAATGTGGGGGCTGTCAACTTGAACAAGATGCCACTTTTCCACAAACCACTAGCAATTAATTTATGCACAGTATTATTTTGACTGGGTGTACAGAATACTTCACAGGTCTCCCACGTAATATAATTCTCTGTATCACATCTGGTAAACATTATTAGATCCCAGGCTTATCAACTTACACCTGTACTGAGTGTTCATTCCTTTCCCTCTTGGATATTTGCATGGCTAAATGATTAATTTTATATTCTAAAACCTTACCTATCAAGTTACTCAGTAAATTTGCTGGTAAGGTAAGAATTCTCACTTGAATTAACTTAACTTGGGTGGTTAATTGAAAGTGACAAGATCAGCTTCAAACTTGGGCATTTAAAGTTGAAGTATTCACATTGGCTTTGGCTGTAGAAGTGAGAAAATTTTAGTTATGAAAGTGTGTAACCCTATGTTACACTAAAGTAGTACTACTATGATGGCTTGTTATGCTTACTGCATCTCAAATCCTCTTCTAGAACTATATTTTGATTTTTAACAGACCTGGTTCAGGTCTCAGTACGTCTAAGAAAGAATTGAATTATTGAAGATAAGATTGTGTAGAAACAGGCTTAAGTGCCCATCCCCAAGGTCGTATTCCTACAAAAGGTTCTGATTTAGTATCAGTATTTCAATTGACAATACTGATCAAAGATTTTTTCCCATGTCTATTGTAAATTTTGGCATTTAGTAAAGGAAACAAATGTGAATAGGTCAGATAAGCTATCATCTTCACTTTCACTTACTTTGCCTGCAGTGTGACATGGCTTTGGCACCCAAGTAAGTGATATTAACTTATTCCCACACAGTGACAAAGTAACTTATTCTCACTTGGCTTATGACAAAGTTCACTTGGACACCATGTTAGTCACAAGTGAATATAAGTTACTTTTGTAAGCCAAGTTAATTGCCATAAGTTACTTTGTGAACCACC
>JAJIRX010000246.1:0-17274 GCA_023853785.1 Psilocybe azurescens | reverse complement strand
AAACGATTGACTACTTTGCGGCGCGCAGTCGTGTTATCCTCGGACCCCACTGTACCACTGCAGGAGTCTGAGACTCCGGCACTTGTTGTTGTCAGTCAGAATGTACTCTCTGCTGAAACAATGGGTCAAAAGTGGCACATTTTTGCCGGTCGGGCCCGCTATAGAAACACGCACAGAAAGGGGACTGGAAACGGACCCAGGGATTTATTCCACGGGATTGGAAAGATAACTGAGCGGTCAAAGATGCCGATAAAAGCTTCCAGGGTGGTCTGACGTGATTATTCATTATGATTTGGACCTACAAGATCTTGCATCTCAAAAAAGAAATCAGTCATATAGGAAGGCTCTGCGAAAATCAGTTGTATTTTTGGACAATTTTGGACATTTGTTGGGCTGATATTTAAGCTGTAGCAGTGGCTCCAGTGTATGCGTGAATAGTCTCGTCTGCGCACCCCGCTGGTGTCATGTAGTCATAAGCGCCGAGGTTGACATACAGTAGCTTGTTGCCGTCGGCATCGGGGCATACCAACCATGCCTGAAATAACGAAAAAGTTATTGAGATTATTAATAGTATATTATAACATACAATACTCACGTTGTTCTGTGGCCTAGTAATAGAAGGGGTGCTCCACTCAACTGTATCCCCACTAAACACGAAGGTACCGTCGGTAGCAGGAGTAGTCGACCACGAAACCTTGAGTTTCACAACAGATGAATCGGCTCGAGGTTCGACAACGGCGTAGAGAGGTGTTCCGTTGGCGTTCTGAATCAATTGTCCATTTGTAATCTGGAATTGGGCAGCATTACTTGGTTCCCCGAGTACAGCATCAGATGCCGTGTTCAGAACCTCAGACTGTAAGTATTTATGGAAGTTGGGGTCTTCCTGCAAATAAATGACATCAGCAACATGTTTGAAGCAAATTCAAAATACATATATTTGACACTTACAACAGCCCTAATGAACGAATAACCAGCCTGAAGAGTCGAGGATCCTCCGGACGCGGTTGATGTCGTGGATGGTACACCAGTTGTGGCCGGTCCTCCGCCTGAAACTGTGGCTGGGGTAGTAGTTGTCGGCTGGGGTGCACTAGACGCAGCTCCTGGAAGGCATTGGGAGTAGTATGGATTGGAGTATGTGCATGTCGAGCCTGAGACACAGGTGGTTGCTCCCGCCCAACCTTGCCCTCCACACTAGATATGTTTGCAAGGTATCAACGTCAAGCCATAGGAGGAAGCAAAGCAAAATGTGACTGACTTGACCGTACAGAGGAGACTGAGCGGAGGTATAGCCGACGGCGGAAGATAGGGCCAATATAAGAGTCAATCTTGCCATTGCAATTGGGGATTCTGGGGTGTGTTATCGAAGACAAATCCCCTCTGTATGTTTTATACCCATTCGCTGGTTTCTTTCAGACATTCAGCTGGCAAAAACTCAGAAGACCGAACAAGAGCCTCTACTTCGGTCGATAAAGAATCATTCCTGTCCGAAAATCTTGAAATTGAGGTTATTTTGTACCCAATGACATCGATACTCGTCTAACTTCATTGATCTCATGAACGATCTCTATTAATATGCTTCGGCAGCGACGCTAAAAACAACAGCGAAAACTTTATCGGAAAATCTACCCATTGAACTAGAATAGTCACAGACATCCTATATATTATCTCGTATACAAATTTCACTTTCTTGACTGTTTTGTTGACGCTGGGTGAATGTATCAAAGAGGCGTTTTTAATTCATGTTTTGCTGGCAGGGACATTAAAGTGTTTGATCGTCATTGATCATAGAAATAGCTCTGTCATAAGTGCGGTCGCGAAATCGTCGGACAAGGTCGATGGATATTTCTAAATATTGTCCTATTTGAAAGGGATCTCTGCCCGTTGCTATAAATATCAAAGGAAGTACAAAATGTAAACTTGGATTTCAGGACTGTTGCTCAGCCTCCCTTTCGAAGATAGGTTTGAGAAAACGAACATTCAAGGCTGACCAGTAGAGTTACAAGGAGCTAAACGTTCGATACACCCGTCAGTAGTTGTGAAGTATTGATTTATCTGAAGACACACCAGATAGTCCCCTGATTCCGGATGCGTTTTGACAAATGAGGCGTGGGGCTTGTCCGGAAGGTGGATTGACTCTGAAGTTTTCGAAGGTGATGTTGTCACATCCAACTGCTGGACTGCATTCGAAATCGACGACTATAGACCACGGTGATAATAAGTGAGTTATACTATGGATAAATCACACAGAAGGGCGGACTTGTATTGGTATTTGCTGTCCCACTCCAGTTATCGAAATGCAGGCCTTCAAACTTCAGGATGGAGGGAGCGTCCCCGCTATCGTAAGAGTAAGATCTCCGGCCTTTGATTTAAGTACAAGGATTGGTTGAGAATTAGCTTGCCTTAATCCAAGATTGTTTTGAAGAATATGAACAGGCATGTCCACCCCATCGATGTGCATATTTCGCACAGTTAGGTTATTTACGAGACCTTTAAAATACGTGAATGGATTCTTCTTAGAGCGAATTGATCAAACATAAACCCACCACCTGCACCACCACCTCCTGTGGGCGGGGCACCATTTACAGATCCATCCCAGGACTTAAAATACACCTGATCCTCCATCAGTTAAAAGTGCTTAGGCATATGTTACCATTACTTACCCCATTAACCATGATGGGTTGAATTTTGGGATCTAAACGAATCATCTATGTATCCGATACAATTAGCGTATTTGCGAAAGAAATGATAGTTGGATCGGATAATACTCGGATATCTTCCATGTCAACATTCAGCACGAAGTCGTTCTACCGAGAGTGATTTCAGGGTTTGAGATGCCACTCATTAGAGTGGTGCTTACTAGGCCAATGTATTGACCGAGAGAGCCTATGGCCACACCGGTTCCTCCTCGACAGGTGATGTTCCGAGCAACGATATTGGTGGAGTTCTTCAAACATGTCAGTGAGCACCGTGCCAGATTGAAGAGCGAATTTACACCTACACCTTTCAATGCTAGACAATCGTCCCCGCAAGTCACGTCCCAATTGAGCAAAGAAACTCGATCACTTCTATAGGTGTCAGTACCTGTAAAAATGTCAACACAATGGAGCCGCGAACACCTTATATATACAGCTTACCATCGGTGTTTGGTACAATGCTACAAGCATTGAGATTTGGTCAATTCTCAGAGAGAGATGGAATATACGTGTGCCATACTTTTGTCCAAAGAACGCGGGGTCCTGATTCGTTGCATTTATGAACATTCCATCTACAACCACATCTGTTGACTGAACGATGGCACTAGACCAGAAAGGAGGCGATTCAATGCGGAAGTTTTTGATGGTCGCGCGCGTCGCTTTGAAAACAGTAAGCGAAATAGGTCGACCATCCCCGTCTTCACGCGTGCGAGTTGCGAAAAATGACCACCATGGCTATAATATAATAAGGACATGTCAATTATCGAACACACATATAGGTCGTCATTCTACTTACTTGTCCGTTCCCTTGAATGCCGCCGGTGTTGTGTGCGTCGATTTCAAAGTCAGAACCAGTCACGACAAACCAGGATGCTTGGCTCTAAAGACGCTGTCAGGAACCTTATATGTATTCATAAAATAAATATACCTGAATAAAGACCACTCGGTAGGTGTTGTTGGCGTCAAGCCAGAATTGTATGTCTGGAGGGAACTATAAGCGGTATGGTAAGTAATTAAAGGCTTCAATATCAACAATTTCGTTTACGCTAAGGAATCCCTTTAGATCAACCTTGGATGAAACCAGATCCCAAGTCATCTTTCTAGATACCCGTCTGAGTGTGCATTATTGACGAAAACGAGAATTCATTCACCTGGTGATGTTGTAAGAGCCTGCTTCAAAGGTCGTCGTTCCGAAATGGCCACATTTCGCAATGGCTGCTTCAACCTATTTATTCTTCAACAAAATGCGAGCACAAAATGCATGCAAATTGCTCTTACCTGGTCGGTATCATCGCGCCCGTGTCCTAAAGGGCGTAGAACGCAAGTTTTCGTAGGCTGTGGCTTGGCAAATGTAGGGGAATAGGCAAAAATAAGAAAGATAACAAGGAAAAGTGACCGAAAAGTCAGGAATGTGGCCATTGTTTCCAATGTCGGACAAGCAGATTAAGGGAGGCCAGCTTTATAGTAAGCGTGCTCCATGATATAGAATATTGGGCATTGAGCATTCGTGGAGAACGGGATGAGTACGACAGGGAGAAGTTGAGAACATACATCACGAGGAAAAGAGGGCGGTCCGGAGAACTTCTAATGGTTAGCCACAAGAATTAGAAGCAGATGAGAAGGGTATAAATAGATATATTATGAAGAAACACAAGGGTTACAGTGACTCTGACCGTGGTTAAAGGATAATCCAGGGCCGAGAGACATTAGGGATCACTGTCGTAGTATGTGATCGCAATCCCGACTTCATCATCCACCGTCGTCTCTCTCGGCGCCCGTGCCCACAGGGTCTTATAAGATTCCCAAATCGCCGCCTCAGAATTGGGGATGATACGCCGGTTATGATCATCAAGTTCCATTTCTTTGTTCTCGAGATAGGGCAAGGCAATGTCAAGTACCAACTTGTCACGGTCATCAACACCGCAGACTTGATAGCAAAGTTGAACAAGTTCGGCGATGAAGTCTTCATATCGCCGCCTCCTCTGTGCACAAGTACTACTTGTAAACAATCCGTAATTTGTTTTCCTGTAGTGATATCGGGACAAGCCACTTCTATAACACTTTCCACGAAGTACTCAGCCCGGTTGGGATCCCATTGAGGATCGTTCAAATTGGCACGGGTGTTGGCTTGTCAGTGGGTTGCGCCACACAAACGATTTGAGAAGATGGGTTTCATATTAGACCCTTTGCGATAAAGAACCATAAGCTCTGGATGGTGATAGCAAGCATTCACAAAGGCTTGAACTTTTGGGTTGGTTAACGACAGTCCGACACAAATAACATTACCTGTCCAGTTATGGTTTTCTGTCGATAGTATTACATTTGGTAATCGTCTATCGTGGGTTCATAACTTCGTACATGTTGGGGTGAATCCGCAAAATGCTAGATCTTGAATTCCTTTGAATGGAAAGTCGTACCAGGTGGACGACTGAGCGAGTCGATTGTGGTATAGAATCGTATATCTTGTTCGACAATATCATTGATCTACAGAAAAGGAGATAAGCGTGCAGCACATCATCAATGGCGGCGCGAATATTATCGGCGTACAGTTCCTGATAGCTTCCCAAAGCCTCTCCATGGTTACAAGATCCAATGTGGTGTCTTTCAGCACATCAGTAACATGGTCATAGTTTTGAGCCAGCATCTTAAACATCGGCTCAGTGTAGACCGCACGACAGATGCAGGTCCAAATAACTGCGACGAATTCGGTGTAAAGGCGCGACCTGACAGGTGAGCAATAACGCGCGAGGCGAGTCCAAATCCGTTCCCATACTTCACTTCGTTTCTCCTGTATCGTGACCTCCACCGGGTCCACGACGCCTGTAGAACCTTCGAGCGAGGATGGCACATTTGCTTTGGATTGCGGTTTGGGATCGTCTTCGGAGACGTTACAATCTTCTGATGGATCTGACTTTGAACGGCGGTCGTCCATAACCCATACAGCATTTTGCGAGGCGAGTAGAAGTACATGAGCACATTTTTCTGCAAGCTCCAGCGTCTTTTCTGTTTCACTGAATTGCTATTCGAGATTGTTTGGTACGTTTCGGGGCCAAGATCCTATAAATTATGTATCAGCGAAAGACTTTTGTCAGATAAGCTTGGAACTGGGGACGAGCCTCATCATTCCTGACAACATGGCAAGAGAGTACATAGATAAGCACTATTACCCAGATTAAATAACATAAATGTACCCAAAGAACCTCTCAATAAAGTAGGTACGGCTGTTGATACATCTTCGGGCAACGTCCAGTAAGCAATCTCTCGCGATCTTGTATTAAAGATTCAGTGCATACCGCTTCAACAACGCGAGTTTACTTCTTAACGCAACACAGAATTCCTTGACTTTTTCCAACGAATCGAATTCCCCAAGTTCCAATAATGAGATGGGAAGTTCTGGGAAGGCGTCAAGGGTCTTGTGGCATGCCTTCTATCCAAAATAAACCTTCTTCCGGGCCTATGAAATCATTGATATGACGGTAAGTGTTAACGTGTGCAATGCGTGAGAAGCAACTCTGACGACTTGCCTAGCGTTTTTAAATACTCTGCCAATGCGTATCCCACTTGATGAATTCAATTTGTGTACGAGCAGATGGCATAATGCAAACCAATAGCGAACAAAGGTATACAAGCTGGTGGAGCGAGGTCCAATAGAGCAAGGGTAGAAACAAGGCAATGACGAACGCGGCACGAACCTCTCGACAAAGACCTCACGCCGCTATAGGGCAAAACGCACGAAAAAAACTCTTTCTTGACTCCTTCTTGACTTACAACAACTCAAAACAAGTCAAATAAACGAAAAATTGGAACGGACAGAGATACTGATACAATAGATTTATAGAATAATGTTCAATAATTAAAATCCGTGCCCAGAAGCAATTCCCGATCAACGAAGGGATCTGTATTACAGTTATCTGATCTACCAAAAAGAAAGAAATACAGGGTAGGCAGCAAAGAAAAATCTACGACGCTTGTTGAACGCCAATAGGAGGTTTATGAACCTTCGAAAGGGGACTAGGTTCAGAGGACCTGATAGCAGTGATTGTTACCCCATTGTTGATATGACTGATGGGGATCGCAGGAGGTTTACGACGTTTGGGAGGCGCAGGAGGAGGCGGTCGCCGTCGCGGCTGTGCTAAGACGGGAACATCTTCACTCATGACCAGTGGCACCAATGGCACAGGCGGAACAGAAAGATGCTGACGCGAAGGGGATTGAGGTGATTGCGCAGAATTGTACGTGTGAAGCTGATAATCAGAATCCAACGAATTGTGCCGTGATGGATGGTGGGAGGCATCAGGCGCAGTGCTTGTGCTTCTTTTCTTGGTGGAATGAGCCGCGGCCATAACCTTAGCGGAAGTCATGGAGCCTGGGAGACTGTGCACACTCGCATTGCTGGGCCGGCGCACCTGTTCCAGAGGGGATCGTAAAGGTGGTTTCGGCTGGTCGAGACGTCCAGATAAGTTCTCCACGCTCTTGCTATATTTCATAGACATCATGACCTTAGTTGAACTCAATGAATCACTATGGCGTTGTGAAGCAGCCATGGGCACATTCCCCATGTAACCGGGAGGGCTCATCAAAGTAGAGCCTTCGCTCTGGGGGCTTCCGGCACGATATTCGTTATCAGAAGCCTTCCGCATCTCTCTGAGTGGCTTGCACCACTGACCAGAAAGGCAGCGTTCCACGAGGCGTTTGGTTGTCAGCGAGACCTCGCGCATCCGGGAATTGACGATCATAGATTCGAGAGTCACAAGAATCTGGGGTCGCTTGTATTCGACTTCGCGCAGTTGTGTCTTCGTTAACAAAGGATGAAGAACTCGGAGATATGTGTGTCGAAGCTAGTTACACCCCCGCCATAAGTTCTCGCACCTGATTGAAAGTATGAACAAAAACTGACCGATTCGTCTTCTTCGTCCAGATCAGCAAGCTCTCTTAAAAACACATCGACCAGAACGCATAAGTCGTTAGTGTAAAGAATTCTGCCGTTCCCTGAGAGGAAAATAGGACGTATAGAATTTTGAGAATGAGTAACTTGACGCAAAAGTCTTCGGGAGTGTGCTCTGTTGGATATCTCGTCAACTCAATTCCGGAGTAAATGGTTAATTTCTCGACTGACTTGTTCGATTCAACATGAAAATCAGATTTTCGCCGAATGTCTTGCAGGATCCTAAACGCCGCATCATAACACGTATGACACGGTTTTTAGGTTCCTGTGCCTCCTTCTTGTCTCCTATTGGTGACCCGTCGCTTCCTAGTCCCGCTACCATAAATTGTTCGTTCAATGCAATCTACTTGATGATGAGACACGACTATCAGAACACTGCGACCTCAATCGCTCACAATTAGCCGAATAACGGAATAGTTGAAAGTATCGTCATGCATGTATTTCGTTTGTTCGACGAGATCAAACAAATGATCAATGAAAAGTTCGTCAAAAATTTCTAGGTTTGAGATTATCTGCAAAGCTCAAGTCTCAAAGACGCACATTTACTCACTTAAATCTTGGGCCGACAGAGTCTGCACTCTGCACACCTCATACAACAACTTCACGCATAGACTCCTAAGTTTTGCCTCGATGGGAATGGGCACAGCAGCATAGCTTGTACTTTTGCCAACTGCCGTCCCCACATAAGTGTCGTCGATGTCGGGATCGACCTCGACAAGAACATGGTCCATCAGGAGGGGCAATAGAGCCTGCCAACGTTTGTGAGACCGAAAAATTCTGTTCTGTGTTGACCATAGTAGAAGAGAATAGCATAATAGATGAAGGCCGAGTGGGGGTCCGTGATCTGCTCTAAACCAGTCAGCTTCCGATCACATAGTAAAAGCCTACTCGGACACAGCGTACCGTTCGTGCGTCGTCGACGATAATGTCCAACATCCGTTCTGAATGGAATTCGAACAGCTCAGAGCCTGCCAGCATGCCACACGCATGCTCCAACTGCAAAGGACTCTGGAGGTATTGTTCTGCGAAATGACATCAATATAACCCTCCCTAAAAAGTGCCCGAAGGTAGCACGTGCCATGGTAGGTTGCGCATAGTGCCATGAATCGTCGTAGTGTCGTATCTAGCATAGAAAGTGTCGGGGTTTCATCTTCCGCGAGTTGTAACGTGTCATCAAGCTCTATAATCCAGCGTCAGACCTGTGAGATTGGGCAAGGTCCGCAATGCTCACCAGACCAAAACTGTTGGGCTGATTCTATGAGGTAAACGATCCCCAGATCGTCCTCCATGGTCCGCATGATAGCCTTATAAGAGTCAGTATGGGCTAGATGGGACATAGGCCCATGAGAAGGAATATGGGCTGAGCGCGGGAAGCTGACCGCCGCCGTTGTCGATGTGGAGACAGACAGAGCAGAGATGGCTGGCTTAGCAGATTTGCGTGATCTAGCCTTAAATTGGAAATCTGTCAAATACAGTATAAAATTCCCACTAAATTGTACAATTTATTCTATAGATAAGAATCTTGTCAGTAAAACAAGAATTACGATTGCTGAATTATTCCGCTCACAATCAGTGGGAATTAGCCCTCTCCTCCATCGCAGTGTGTTAAAGAAAACCATTATTTCAAAATTTGCCTACAAACTTCACAAACATCTCGGAAGGTACAGCCAAGCAGAACCAAATAAATTACACAATTGCACAAAATTAAAGATGACCAGTTTCCAGGAAGCAACCAGGAAGTCGAGAATGCAAGGAGATACAAAGAAAGGCAAAGAATCGGCAGGACATAATAAATCAATTGATACATCGTGTTAGGAGGTTGTAACGTTTCTGCCTAAAATGGAACATGCCGGAATTGCACACGGCACAACCGTTGGACTATCTGTCCCTAGATAAGTCTGAACCAAGTCAGGCTTTGACGTTACAACTCTCAGATCGTCACACCCGTTACTCCAGTACATGTTTCCTGGGGCGGCCGTGGACTTATATAGTAGCGGGAAACCCAGACCGCTACATACCCCCATCCTGATTGAGGCATGGGTCAATCACAAACATTCTCGTTTGCCGTGGTTCGAACGCATTCGCTCTTGTTCCACCAAATGTAACGTTTCTGCCTAAAATGGAACATGCCGGAATTGCACACGGCACAACCGTTGGACTATCTGTCCCTAGATAAGTCTGAACCAAGTCAGGCTTTGACGTTACAACTCTCAGATCGTCACACCCGTTACTCCAGTACATGTTTCCTGGGGCGGCCGTGGACTTATATAGTAGCGGGAAACCCAGACCGCTACAGAGGTGTTAGGTTTAAAACAACATTTAGTAACGTCGTATTGGTCGTCGTTGATCTAGAGAGAATTGACGACATTCTCGACCAATTTCATGAGAACGCCAGCTTTCTCTTTCCCAATAGCCAGAACCTCTTCGTGAGAGACGGTCTCAGCCACTGGTTGTTCGACCTTTTACCTGCAAGCTGAAAAGGTATCAGCGTCTTAGAGGGCTTATCATTAGAAGCACATACCTCGGCCTGAACCTCTTCCTTAATGCTTCTGTAAGTTTCCGGAATGACGACGAAGTTGGTCACCAGACTGAGGACCATGACATTGAGACCCTCCTCTCTTGCAGCAAGGACTTCAGGTACGGTACTCATACCCACAACATCGGCACCCACTCGTCGAAGGAAACGACCTTCGGCTGGTGATTCATATGTGGGTCCACTGACCCATGCATACGTACCTTCCGCAAGAGCTGAATCTTCTAATTGAAGGCGATGAGCGGCAAGGAAAAGAAGCCTCCGGAGAACGGGTGAATAGGCGTCTGACAGTGGCAGAAAACGAGGTAGCTCTGGGTCTGTGTGTGGGCCAAGCAACGGGTTCATTCCGGTGAGATTAGGGAGCGCCAAATGATCCTGTATCACGACAACTAGCAATAGATGGTTAACGATAACCAAATAGACACGTAGGTTTAAAGGATTTACTGGTGCCCACAGGGATGGCTGGATTAAGTGATCCTGCCGCATTGGTAACTGAAAGATGGTTAATGCATGTACGCTTTTACATGAAAAATGACATACTGATGACATCTTTAACTCCCAATTTTGCCATAACACGAATCGGATATACGACAGAAGATAAATGATGTCCTTCATATGGATGGAACTGTGAAACAATATTAAGAACTGCGCAATGACTGTGTACAAGGAGCAATTTACTCTTCCAAGCATGGCTATCACAGGAACACCTTCGCCCTCTCCTAGAAGTCCAAATGCGAGGGAGCTCTTATGTCCATGCACTTAAAGCGCAAACATTAGGTTAGTCTAGGGATACGACATAGTTCTGAAAACAACTCACCAGTGCTTTTCGAGAATCCTGGAATGTTCTCATATGGAACTATTACGGTGTTCCTGAAAACATCGACAATTCCGCTGAGACCAGATCCACAGATTATGCCTACGCGGGGGCTCTGAAGGTTTGGAGGAAGAGCTGACTTAATCGCATCTATTGACGCTTGAAAAGAAGTCGGCTTTGCAGAGCTGTGAACCATGATAAATAGTGATTTAATTAGCTTGAATGATCAAAGAACGAAATGTTAGACGTTAAGAAGTGCTAAAAGCAATAGGCAAAGCTTTTAGTCTCTTCAAGTCTTTGAGAATGAGAAAGCCGGTCATATTAAGAGTTACAAATACCCGGTCAACCAATCTGATATCTGATAAGCGTGGGCTTTGCCCATGTGATCGAGCTCCCACACAGTGCTACTTCTTTGCGGCCGTCGTGCATAGTGACAAAAACGCAAGTTTACCAACTATCGTGGTCTGGGGAGAAACGATACATACGTTCAGGAATCGATTCCGCTTGTACCTATCATGATTGATCCGCGACGGCGCAGTTGCTTTTTGCTTTCACACGATAGGCTAGACGAATTAGTATGCATAAATCAGAAAGGTGACAAAATGTCTCAATTTCCTGCTGAGTCCTGGAAAGTCCTGGCATCCATCAAGCCGTTGTATTTTTCGGTATGACAGATGCAGACAGATGCCAGAATTTGGCAAAGATCAGCGGCCAACTATCAAAGCATTATGCGGTTCTTATTTCGGCCAGCGCTGCCCATGTCATGTCCATCTATTTATTCACACATCTGACTTTCTTTGCGAATATTCCATCCGCCTATATGGCGCCGTTGTTAGCAACGATTTTCTTCGGTATATACTTACTTCGAAAACTCAGAGCAGGTATCTCCTCGCTCAAGCCAGAGATCAGGCGTCTCACCCTGAGTCTGGTGCGTACCAACAGCCTATCTATTCGATCAATAATTTGGCGATCACCACGGACCATCAGTTACTTACCTCATGCCCAGGCAATACCTTATCGGCGCTTACCTTGACGAATTGCATAGTCGGAGTGATCAGCCGCGTGTTTAGAATGAAGGGTATAATCCTTCTGTCCAATTGCTTCGAACACAGCAAACGGGGAGAATATCTATTAACGAAAGTGACGAGAAAAGATTGTAAATGCTTATTGAACCAGTGAGAGTGCTGATAAGTGACCGTGAGGGTTTGTACGTGAGGGAGGTCGTCCATATGTCATAGTAAGTAAAAACTGGTATGTAAGTAGCGCCCCAAATTATCCATTTATCCAAGTAGTCCAGTGTACTCCTTTTTACCCATTTCTCGTGAAAAATCTTACAGCAATACTCCGATAACAAGGCCAACGAAAGAGAGGAGAAAGCCCATTGCAGAGTGGATAGTAATTGCGCTTCCAGTAGATTTATCTGACGAGGGATTGCTCGAATTTGTTCCAGTGAGACCTCCTGCCCCATCAGACGCACCGGTTGCCTTTGTCGATCCCGTAGGAGCTGCTACACTTGACACAGGAGTGGTGCTCAACAATCCAGCTTTACCATTTTATTAGCCAAACCGAGTCAAATAAATGGAGCAGTCAAATGAAAACACTGACCTGAAAGGGCCGCCGAAAAGGGAGGAGGGTTGGTGCCATTATTGTTGGTTTCGATATACGCATCGGCTAAGTCCTTTCCGAGACAATTAATGACAGGCTTGATTTTGAAAGCAGGCTTGCGATTCAAAGCGTCTGGAAGGATATAGCCAGTGGCGACCTCTACCGACTGTTCGAATAAATCATGCTCGAGAACAATAAAACCGTTATTCATGGTATCAGCATTGGCGACAATAGTCTCCCAGTTCTGTAAGACTTGCTGGACGGAAGTAGTATTACCCGCAATATTGAAATCTAAATCACGGCTAGAATCAGTATCCCGCCTTCTCTACATAAATTTACGACTTTACCACCAGTATCGAAAGCAGAGATAGGGCTAATGCGAGTCCACATGACGGGAGTGAGGCCCATGGCTAAAGAAATTGCCCGGACGCGGTCACTGCAAGGGGTACATCAAGAGCATGTCAGATGAAAGCTATTCTTAGCATAAAAAAGCATTGATTGACGCACTCAATGTCACCGTACGGTGGGCGCATCATGTTAGGAGTGACGCCTATAACATCTTTGATGATTTTTTTGGACCACCCTAATTCAGCAATTACCTGCTCGTTCGTCAAACTAGTCAAAGGAGCCGCATGACTCCATGTGTGGACCGCAATTTGATGCTGGCCCATGTATTGGCTCTGGAGCATTACCGGATGCTGATATACGCGGGATCCGACGACGAAGAAAGTCGCCTTGAGTTTTTGTTCATCAAGGTAATTGACCAGGTTGGGTGTATATGGCGCCGGCCCATCATCGTAAGTCAGACCCCAGTCCAAAGCGGTAGGACACTGGGTAATATCACTGGTACGATTGCATCCACCACAAGACCACCAGCATCGCGAGGTATCAGCTGCCGCTGCCGCATTCGTTGTCCCGCATCCTGCAGCTATATCGGCCAAGACGACAGTTAAAGCGTGTTATATAAACTAGTCATAAAACCCACATGGATCGGTGGGCGCAAAATTCGGGATAACAACACCTGAGTTCTTGACGTCTTGAATCCACTGGATAACCTCTGGGAGTCTGTCGGAGGTACATGATCTACAGGGGGATAATTTGCAGCGGGGAGGGGGAAGGACAGGGACTGTCGTATACAAGGAACGACACGATTGGTTGTGATTAACTAAAATAAGGACATGATAAGTAACACCACGTACGACTTGGCGGTGGAGGGGCTCCCGGAAGGAAGGTAGGCGTCGATCCGAACGCTGCAGTAGATGTGTAGATGATCTGACCCGTACTAGGTTGCGCTGCGTTAATCTCTGATAACGGAACTGCTGTCGGATTGGTGGCCGCGAGCGAGAAACTGAAAGTGGGTGATGGTGACGGAGTGCTTGAGACAGCAGGAGTACCGCCAGTACCTGGTACTGTAGATGTGTTAGATGTCGGGGATCGCGGGCTAGTAGAACACCATTATGACGGGCATTAAGGTTGTCGTTGTGAGCAAAGACAAAGACAGGGGAAGAAAATGAAGAAAGTCTGCCTGGAGACCCTCATGACCGGAGAAACGTTACGAACAATGGGGGAAACAGCGCCAAAAATCTGTCGAACTCTTTTATCGGGGACATGCTGGTTAAAAATAACTATTTTGAAGGGCCGCCTTGGCCGAAGATCATTCCTGACCAAGGGGTAAATTCTATTAATAGATAATCCATCCTCACAAAGGTGTATTTTTGCCGAAACTGACATTTATGGTGCATGTGCAACGACTTGCAATGAACTGGCAATCCATTGGATCTCAAGCTACCACCTTGAGCAATTGCCTGTGATCTAGAGGTATCGAAGGGTTGCAGAGAGCCCAGAAATGAATATGATGATGGTCACCTTGAGTTTCCTAAAAGAAATGGTAGGCGGGCTCATTACACCTGGTTCCCAATGATACGGAACGTGTGTAATGGTAGATCACTAGACCAGAAAGGAATGGTAAACATAAGAAACCAGACCTTGGCCATCTTGCCAGAACAGGTACTGACATCTTGTCGAAGACAGGTTCGAGGGGTGGCGTTGTCAGAGGTTCCACTGTCAAAGATGAATTATTTTCCCTGGCTATCCATTGCAGAGGAGCATTGCAGGAGGAGCTTATGGAGCACATCAGAGTACTGTGGACCCATACTCTCAAGACCATTATTCATAGGATCGGAAATGCTGATTCCTATAAATAGACGCCAGGCCCTTCTGGCTGGGCGTTAATCAGTCGATGATATGACGTTAAAGCGCCTTCTATTTTAATCTTCGATGCTCTTATTTTGAGCATACAAGATACCACATGCACATAGGCGCCGATGATACACACCACCCCCAACTGCATACTGTAGCTATTGTGGACATAACATCTTTGCTTTTTCTACAAGGTTGACTCGATCAGTCGTATAACCCTTGGAGTACACGGAACGAAGCCACCCAACTTCAAGAGATTGATGTTTCATAATAAAGAATATCGTATTAAATGGCTCGAATATCGAGCAGTGAGAGGTATAGTAAGAATGGTATACTTATTATAAGCAATCAATAAGTAATGCACAGCATCGTATACATGTAATGACAGCAAATCCAAAAATGAACGACCGTTGTTTCTATACAGTTTCGTAGGGGATGAAATTGTCCTTGGCTTTCGTGTAAATCATCCGAGATTGTATCCTAGTATCCATCAGCAACCTGACTAACGCATGGCCAGAAGTCCGCCAATCACAAGACCGGCAAGCGAGAGGAGACCACCTGTAGCAGACTGTGTGGAGACTGCCAGAGAGATATCCTTAGGCTTTCCAGTAACGGTAACAACACCAGCTATATCGATTAAAGATAAGCAAATGACGGTACATAGAGAAGGAAAATACTTACCGTCAACAGCTGCCTTGAAGACGGGCGTGTTGGTAGCATTGTTGTTGGTCTCGATGTATGCATCTGATAAACTTCTTGCAAGGCAGTTGACGACAGGCTGAATTTTGAAGGGTGGTTGATGGGCGATGGCATCGGGAAGGATATAGCCAGTGGCAACTTCCACGGTCTGCTGCCAGATATCGTGCTCGAGAGCAATGAACCCAGTGTCAATGGTAGTGGATTTGTCGAGAACTGACTTCCAGCCTGCTAGGGATTGCTGCACAGTTACACTACCAGAGTGGATATCGAAATCTGAACAATGTATTAGTTTATGACATCACAAGATAGAGCAGAGGGTGATTGAGTAGCATACCATTGGTGTTGAAAGCAGAATTAGGTCCAAGACGAGTCCACATGACGGGAGTAAGACCCATAGCGTATGAGATTGCACGGACACGGTCACTACAAAAGATGAGCGACAAGAAATGAATGCAATTTGAGCAACTTACTCGATGTCTCCATATGGGGGACGCATCATGTTAGGAGTAACACCGAGAACATCTTTGATGATTTTTCGACCACCCAAGCTCCGCAATGATTTGTTCGTTTGTCAAAGTCGTTAAAGCATAGTGACTCCACGTGTGGATAGCGATTTGATGTTGGCCCATGTACTGAGTTTGGAGGGTGTTCCAGTTGTAGAAGACTCGGGAACCGACAACAAAGAATGTGGCCTTGATCTTCTGCTCGTCCAGGTATTCCATCAAGTTTGGCGTATATGGAGCGGGGCCATCGTCGAAAGTCAAACCCCAGTCCATCTTGGTAGGACAATCAGCAACATCACTAGCGCGTGTGCATCCTCCACATGTCCACCAACAACGCGCTGTACTGTTTGCAGCTGCGGCAGCGTTCTCTGTGGCACTGCATAACGGTCCAGTTCCAGGAGCTAGATTAAAATAGGTATTTGGATGACGAATTTACAAAAATAAAACATCGAACGAACCTGCGCTATTTAGTGACATCTCCAGGAATGACAACCCCAGTATCTTTGACTTCTTGAATCCATTGAAGGACCTCGGGAGAGTCTGTGGGAGCAGGCTTGTCCGGAGCGGGATAGTCAGCAGCTCTGAGACCCGTTACTAAGGGAGAATGAGATCGGATTGTGATATTGCAATGCTAGACGGTGCTTACTAGTGGGTAAAGCTGGAGCTCCTGACAGGAAAGTGGGGACCGACCCTGCCACTGCTGAGGAATGCAAAGCTTTCGTGGCCGAACTAGTTTGGAGGGAGTTTATCTCTGACAACGGAACCGCTGTTGGGTTGGTAGCTGCGAGTTTGAAAGTGAAACTGGTTGTCGGGGGTGGGTTTTGACGAGCATGCTGATGTCGATCACCGTGGGCGATCACTGCGGCAGGAAGGGCAGCAAAGAGAGCTCGCCTGAGGAACTTCATAATAGGAAAAAGGTGAAAGAAGAAATAGAAAGGGTGCCAAACTTGTTTTAAGGTAACGTACAATCCAAGGGCAAAAAAACTACCGACAAGCAACTGCAAGCAACCGTTTGCAACCGTCAACGCCGGCCCATCAAGGGAAACCACATTGTCAAGAGAAGTCTAGTTTGTTCCTCTTGGCATGTTATTGTGGCTCGTGGAGGCTTGCCCCCGCTCTTGGGCCTTGCAGCTTGCCCAACTCCAGAAAATTAGAAAGAGGGCATATAATACGGTTCGTTAGGAGGTGATAGAGTAAGTTTAATATAAATTTTGAAAGCTCTGTGTGGCTCCTATATGAACAAAAAATTAGTAGATGACAAGATAATAGGGAGTAGCTCGGCA
>JAJIRX010000245.1:0-19464 GCA_023853785.1 Psilocybe azurescens | reverse complement strand
AAAGCTTGGGCTTCTGAATTTGCTGTCTGGCATGCTCATCGAGCTCTATGGGGCATCTGGCTGGACGTACAAGTTCGTAAAATATTTTTATCTTATGAATAAATTCAAACACCATTCGTATAGAATCTTCCTAGTGCAACGGAGAAGTTGCAACCTGGATTGTATGATAATGCACTGGCCCATATCCGAGGCTTCGCCTAACAGACGCAGAGCTGATATATACGCCCTCGCAAATAGCTCTGGCAGCGTTTTCTTTAACTCTTCCCGATGTGGCCTCAGAGTGGGTTGCTTCAAAGATGCCCTCCGACTCTTCGCGTTTGAAAAATTCTGTTGATGAAATTATGTCGATGATTACATATCATGGCCATCCACCCAACATAGAATCGGTGCGTGAAGTTGACAGACGACTTGAAAATATGCAAAAATCCGGAGAAAGTTGTCGGTAGTAAGGCATACTTGGCTCGGAAGCAGGATGACGAACGATTGGTGGAGGCAAAGCGCAACAAAAGGCAGCAGAACTGCAGAAGGAAATTGACGAAAGTGATCCTTTCGGCACCGAGCTAGCAGAGAAACGACGGGAATTAGTAGGCGGTTTGGTAGACTATGATGACGATGATGACGATGACGATTGAAATGAACATTCAAGTTTTATTTCACTTGTTCGTAAAATTGACGTTGCTTTGCTCTCTATTTTGATATGATATGCGTAGTGAAATAGGCAAGAGTAGGGCTATTGAAACAGATGCGGTATAATTATTTTGGTGAAAGATAAGGGTGTGTATATATAATATGGATACAGACACCACTATTTGATTTGAAAAAGAGTTGAAGAAAATGTCATCCTCGAAGAAAATTGCTCTCATCAGGCTTCTCCAAACATAAATTCTCTGAAAAGTTGCCTGCTAGGAATGTTTAATGTTGGCTACAAATTGACCTCTTCAAATCGTGAGGATCGATGAGAGAGGCTTCGAAAGAGCCGTGCGAGTAGGAAAGTGCTTGCGTGAAGGACTAGCAATGAATTGTGTATATTGTGACACGTAAAACGTTATGATATTAAAAACCTGGAACGCAGAATAAAATTAGAACGAGCTACTGAAATCAGGCTTTAGAATACAAAACTTACAACAATCGCAGTCAAAGGGACATAGCGGAGTGTCTGGTATAAAGTTACTATGGAAAGTGAGATATGGCGGACGCACGGCAGCTCACCACCACCTTCGTCACCAATACCGAGTTCATCTTCTTTATATACAAGCCAACCTTCTTCCGTTGTACGGCCTTGCGTAAATTTAATACATGAAGTCCTGGGAGATAAAAGAGGAAGAAACTCACGATCACCTGTCCCTCTGGAATCCTTGAACTCATCAAGACCTTTTTTATCGGATTTGCTGGGCTTAGGTGCTTTATCCTCGCCCTTGGTTAGTAAACCTTGTGGCGCTTTATGGGAGCTGTAAGGCGATCAGATGTATCAACGACCGTCTCCGGGGCTGGGCGTTTTTTTGAGGTGGAGGCAGTTATGGGATCCGACGAATCGGTGTCCTTTTGAGGGGGATCATCTTCAGCAGAAGATTTTCTTTTCTTCTTCTTCTTGACTTTCTTTAAGGAGGACTTTGAAAAAGGAAGAAGAGAGGGAGGGGAAGGGAGAGGGAGGTCCTTGTGCTTTGCTTTCGAGGCAAAGATGTCGTCGATTTCAGACATGAGTTTTTATCGAAAAAAGAAGTCACGCTAAATCACAATGTGACCTGTGATGCCTGAGCTGCCACGCATTCGAATTCGGAATTTCACACTGAGCGGCCGAACAGGTCTGGCGCTGAGCATTTATCCTAGGGCAGGGATTAATATGTGTATATCTGTGAGATGGATAGTGTGAGATGGGTCTGTAAGTTGAGTTGTAGAAATAGACGAGGTGTGAAAATGCATGGAAATAGTGATTGAACGTGATGGGATTGTTGAGTGTTTGTAATAACAAAGTTGGTTTGCCGTCAGGGCTCAGTGTCGCGATTACTCTGGTCGAGCATGGTGTAAGAGAATGTGTCCCCTTGTACGCTTATTACACACTGACCTTGGTCTATAGTCCCCAGAATGCCTCTCAGCAAGGGCGCTCCCAACAGTCGAACCAGCAAATCGGTTTCCAGTCCTTCGGTCAGTCTCCAGCATCCAACATGGACTCTGCATCCTTCATCCTCGATTCTCCCCAAGTTGCCAAGCAAATGGCAGCTCTAAATGCTGCTAGTCAAGCAAGAATAGCTCAGAATACTCGAATCGCCCCCTCTTTTCTTCCTCCATCCGCCGGAACAAGTTCGGGGCCATACCTCGGAGGAATCAACTCTCACAGCTACACTGCAGACCTCTCTGCCAACAGACATGCGAATTTCCAGATGCCAAATAATCAAACACCAAACTCGGCTACTGGCGCCTCTTTCCTCGAATCTTCCATGTCACATCCGGACCCATTGCGCAACCCCACAAACGTTGTGAAAACCCGTCAGCATGCATTTCTTCAAGGCATTGCAAGTATTATGTCCAAGCGCAATACCCTCTTCCCCATCCCTAACTGGCGTCCAAGTCCCCAACTACGACCCCACCAATTCGCCCTATTCTATCATTGAACCCTCTGCAGAGGTCGGCTCTTTCCGACTTGCTGGCAAGGACGTTGACCTTTGGAAACTCTGGGGCTTGGTGTTTCAGAATGGTGGAGGGAATGCGGTATGTCATTTCTCTGCCTTAATCTAGTTTCCGCTTCTTAACAATGTCAACCAGGTTACCAGTGCTAATCTGTGGCCTAAATTCCTTTCCGCTTTCGATTTACCAGAACACTTCCCAGAGATGCAAGCCAATAATTCAACGTTAGTGGCCGTGATGCTCTCTCAGTACTATATGGCCATTCTGCATCCCTTTGAAGAGTACTACAGGACGAATCTTAACGAACAAGCGAAGAAAGTACTACCAGGTCAACGACCAGGGCCTATGCCCAATAAGCAATTTCCCCTTCTTCCGGTCTTGGACGCCCTGTAACAGGAATGACAAACATGCAACAATCTGGAATACGTTCTAACAATGCAAATGGCCTCATGGGCCAAACTATACCCCGTCGAATGGTATGGCACAATACCCCCAGATGCACCCTCAAAATAGACCAACCTCTTCTCAAAATCCTCACCAAATATCGGCTCCGGAGTCTAGTATTTCTTTGGGGTCTTCAGAAATCGACCCTCTTGTGCCCTCCATTGACTCAAACCTCTTGGACCAAGATATCCAAGGCATAAAGCGGAAACATGACCAAGAAGATAGGGACATGAAAAGGGTCAGACAAAAGACTGGTTCGTAGCTTATCTCTCCTTTAACCCCCTGTTCTCACGGCTGTTATTATAGATCCCCAGAAGGCAATACTGTAGGTGTTGTGTTGTATAAGATGTGTATATTCCCTAGATTTAACCGATCCCTCCTATCCACAGGCACTGATGTCGATGACCCCAGACCAAGTCAACAACCTGCAAGGCCGACAAGCCTCGCAGCCTCCTTCCAATTTGAACGCATCCCTTGGTCCTCGTCAACAACCATCACGACGCAAGATTGAATATGTCCCGCTAGCACGAGAAGTCCAGAGCTACGGAGGGCGAGACTTGTACAACTTCGATGCTGAATGGAACAATATCATTTCCAGGAGAAACATACGCGAAATAAATGACTGGGGTATTGTCGACATCGAATGTTTATGCATGTCTATACGGTCACGTCTTTCGATAGAATTGTCGTACGCTCTGACAACACTGGCCGTTCTATCGACAATGCGCGGCAATACTCCCGGTTCCGGGTTTCCTTTACATAAATGCCCGGATCTGTTGGACGATACCCTAGACTTACTGGAGGAACTAGCCTTCGGAGAAGCCGAAAAAGACTCTTTTTCAGAAATGACCGATACTCAGATTGCCACGAATCGAGAACTAGTAGCCCTCGTTCAGGATACTCAGTCTCGACCGTTTGCGTCACTCGAAAAGCATCAAAGCTCACAAGATGCTAATGTAGGGTTACAGCGTCCAGGCGATATAATAATCACCATTATTGGCATCATTCGTAATATGTCCAATCTCACCGACAATGCGCCATTCATCGCAGATTTTCCGAGGCTCTTAGACATGGTGCTGCGCGTGTGCATGGTCTTTGGAAATCCCCCTCCCCTGCTTCCAAAAAACCTTTCGCTATCGGATCTGATAACAATTCGCAAAGATACCATGACTATATTCACGAATGTTTCTATCCACGTCAACCTCTCTAACAACACGTCTCCGGTTACCCTTCGAATAGCAAGGCGCGCTTTCAAGCTCTTTGCCTCCTATCTTGTGGACCCCAACGATTCCGTGCCCCCGTTGGCAAGTGTGCAGGTAGCAGGTCTCCCACCTAATCCTAATCGTCGACCGTCGATACTTGCCGATACTGCTCTGGATGTATTCACCCGATTTAGTCACCCAGATTCTAATCGACAAATACTCGGCAAGGCCATACCATTATCAGATCTCTGGGTTCTTCTTACCAGTCTAGTCCACCGGCTTCCTATCATCGACGCCGACTTCCTTCTCATGCAACGATCGGAGCCATGGATGTCTTTCATTGAGAAAAAACGTGATGGCTATATATTCCGTGGTATTCCTCTCGCCTTACGAACTAAGGCAGAAAATCAAATCAGACCGGGCTCTAGGATTCAAAAATGTTATGCTTCGACTTGCTCAACAAGTTTTAAGTTTCCCAACTGACGGTCGTACCCCTTCATATCTTCGCCACGCCGTGCAATAGAGACAATGAAATTATTGGATAAATCGGAGGAATTGGCGGATACATCGGAACCGACGATGCCAGCTCTAACGTTTGGTATGGGTTTTTCAGATGGCAATGATGCGGGCATGGAGAAAGGGACTGGAATCCTGGGCGCTAATCGGGATATGGCTTGGGAGATGCTGATGACGCGAGACGTACTCTCAGACGATGTGTTTTTCAGTGAATTGGAAAGTATGGTCCGAGTGGAATACCAGTAAAACATACTGCTTCAGAGAACGGATCTTATGGTGTACTTTATGTCTGTTGTAACCTTTTGTACCCCAATTTATTTACTTTTTCGATACAAGAAAGCTTTTTGTATTCAACACGTGACGGACTGTTAATCTGAAATGAATTATTGAAGGTTCATCGGCGGTTTGTAAGAAACGGTCATCTTACACTGTCTCTTGCTCATATATTCTTAAAATTCAAGGCAAGATTTTTATAGTCAACACGTACCATGTCAGAGCACATCCCACCACCAATTTATACCCAACAAGATCCAGTGGATTCTGTCGATTCTCAAATTCGATATGACATGTTGTCAGAACCCCAGATCCTTATAATTCCAACAGCAGATGCTGTCAACTTCCAGAAAGGCTTTTGGGAGCCGAAGGGGAGCATGCAGCAATTGAAGGAGAACTACAACTGAAAGGTGTTGATACTAATCATTGGGGACGTGTGTGAGTTGATTGACCCCCGAGTAATCTTCAGCGCTCAATTTCATTTGCTTTTCGAAGTACCATCTCCCTGCGTTCCTTTGAAAGTGCATATCAGAATGAAATCGAACTCTCAACCACGGAAATTGAATTGTATTCAAAGCTGGCTAGTCCACATCTTTCCTTTCCATCGTCTATACCATTCGCAATACCACTGTCGCCAGACACACCGCAGTCGATCCAAACACCGCATTCATTTCTCGGACATACCTTGACTGCATCTTTGCACCCCTGGACGGACGTTCCTCGATTCTTACCAAAGGTCTTACTGTTCATACCCGTCGGTACTCTTCGCATAGTTCTGCGTTATATTCCTCGCCGGAAGGACATGCTCTCGAAGATCCTACGCGCGTTGAAGTGCAACTTCCTCGCGACACATTTACATCGGGAGAGGCGATCCCACTCTATGTAACTGTACCGCCTCCGACCAGAGAGACTGTTGTCGACAAAGGTTTGAGGCTCCGAAACGTTCGTGCTGAACTCGTCCGAGTCGTCAAAGTCAAACGGGAACATTTCAATGAGGACGACCCAGACACAGACACCGAAACCGCAGTGGAAGATCTAGATCAACAGCAGGGAAGTTCGTCGTTTCTGAATCCAGGCGATGCTCGCGAACAACATCAGCCCCTTGCTTCTTCTTCCAAAACGTCTCTTTCTCCGCTATTTCTAGGTTCGTCATATAGAGTTGTAATCGCGCGCTCTGGCGCGTCTTGCCGCTTTCACTCCTCTCGTCCCATTCAGTTGCGGTTTGTGTTGCACCAGAATTCCTCTGTCACTCCTTCAGATTCGCAAACCAATCTGGGCCGCATGGATAGCGATACGGAATGCCCTCTCGTAACTCAGACAACACTCTTGCACTCGGTTTTATTCCACATTAAGGTCCACGTGTCTTTTGTCGATACATCAAATCAGACAGAACGAATATCTACTCTACAAATCCCTGTGACCATCCTCGCACCACCCGCACCCCTTCCAGAGGTATCGCAATCATTGGATGAAGCTTACCAAAAGAAGCATGACCGCCCGCCCGCGAGAACCGTACGAGAGGAAGAAAGCGATCCGTCTATTCCTCATTACTCAGAAGGGGAGGCCGGTCCTAGTATGCACTCTTCTGGAGCGCCCCTCCGTTCGAGGAGCGTGATGCACCACCTCCTTTTTTGTATCGTCCTTTGAAGCTTCTTCATCTTCTCGTTTGCCAACGTTTCAAGAGTCAGAGAGTGAAATCATCCTTCCAGATTCAAATGCTACTCTGAGTGATGTCCCGCTGCTTCGCGCCATCCCGGGTGAAGGAACAATTTTTGGTTTTTCGTCAGATCAACAATTTGATGGACATACAGATGACATGCAAAGGTCGTCGACGCCTCCGCCAACCTTGGAAATGGCTTCCAGAGACACAGATCTGACCGCCCTGACTGATCAACCAGGACATGTGGCCATTGAGGCGCTGGGCATAGTTCTTGATCAGATAGAGGAAACGGTACACGCCGAAGAGAATCCACCTCCACCTCCACCTCCCGCCATGGATGATCCATCTGATCCGCCTCCATCTATCGACTCTGAATTCAGATCACCTGGTATAGTCCATCAAACGTCTCCCAGTCGGGCGTCGTCTCCATTAAACACTTCCTATCATCAAGGCGATCCACCGTTGAGATTACAAGCTTCGACTCCCACATTGCCCCCTCGTGAAACGCAAGCATCCCATGGGCATGCCCCTCCACCTTATCTGAACGCGGAAAGCCATCGTGTAGGTGAAAATGACCAAGTAATGAGACCTCCTCCATACGCCGACTAATCACTCCCTTGATAAATGTTTATAGACAATGTATCATGTACCATCCTCAAGTTTTGAAAGACTATCCATAATTCTAAGTGATATATTTAAAAAAAAAGTATTACAAATGGATACGGTGCTAGGAAATGGTCTGTGGAGAAAGCAGCATAGGAAGACATAAAAATCATAAGGTAAATCGACGGCCGTCGAATGTTGAAGCAGGGGGTCGAACATGCTTTAACAGTTGCAAGCATCCTTTGCCTTCGCCGGATCTTCTTCGAGGTTTACACCTGGCTGCCGTGTACCTTCTGTTCGACTGCCGCTTGCACCTGGGCGTCCTCCGTTGCCGCGAGTGGCAGCCAATATATGCTCAATGGGGATTTTCTTGGCTATATAAAAAGTCAGTAAGTAATACATAGAATAACACTGGTACCTACCAATTTCAGTGAAAATGTCGACGATACCTTCGCCGGTCTTAGCGCTGGTCTCGAAGAATAGTAAGCCTGCCTCTGTGGCATATGCCTGGGCCTCTTCGCGAGGAACCTGACGCAAACTTTCAGGTTCTCCACTGCCTGTCCCTGTGGTTTCTCCAGGCGTCGCAGTTGCATCGTCAGCTTCATCTTCTGACTCGGGAGGTGATGCTGCGGAGGTTGAAGACGCAGAGGACTGTACAAGGTCAACCTTGTTTCCGGCCAGTGCGATCACGATATTGGGATTAGCCTGGCGTTGTAACTCTTTAACCCACGATTTCGCTTTCTCTAAGCTACTGGCTTTGGTAACGTCGTATACAACGACAGCTGCCTGAGCATTGCGATAGTACATAGGCTACCCAAGAAAAATATGGATATGAATATAATACAGGTATGATGCCAACGACCACTCACAGCCAAGGAGTGGAATCGCTCTTGACCTGCTGTATCCCAGATCTCATATCTTAAGATTCGGTCTTCCAGACGACATTTCTGTGTTAGGAATGCAGCGCCGATGGTGGGCTCTTTGTTCGGTTGAAATTCATCGGAAACCTAGGGATGAAAGTGGTTGAGCGTCGTGGGCAGCAATAACAGAGCGTATATGCGTACAAAGCGGAGAACGACCGAAGATTTGCCCACAGCAGCTTCACCTGGAGTACGTGATACGTTAAGAATTAAACAATGTGTCACCTCCACTTGGAAGGAGAAGGTCGGAGCAGATGGGACTAACCTAGAAGAACCAATTTGACCTGCACAGACTTGTCCGCTGATCCAGAAGCTGTATCCACCATGATAAAAGGATAAATTGCAGAGGATATGTAAAGAAATGAAAAGGTTAGGAAGGAGAAGGAGTTGTTGCAACCTTGTGACTGATGGGAGGCAGTGGCCACTCTCCTGTCATTGTCAGTATCATGTAAGCATCACACACATGTGCCAACCAACGTGGTTACAATTATTTATCTCTCAAAGTATACACCCATCTGAAAATTGCAACTTGATCATTTATGTAGGCTACAGACTATCATCATAGAATTATCGCAGCTGGTCGCAAGTCACATATATGCCGTTGTCAATCTTGACCGCGATCGCATCCTGAAAGACAGCAGGACATTCAAATGGAATAGTGACATCAGGAGTGCTTCCCAAGGCAGGAATATCGACAAAGGACAATAACAGTGGGATTTCTCTCTTCCAGATTAACGGCCGTGACTTCTTTCTCGATGCAGGAGCAGTCGAGAGTGCCATAGTCTGATCATAATACCAATGCAGCTTGGACTGTTAGCTTGGTTCTCTATCCTTCAAGAACGCTGTATACGCAGAAACGAAAGCGACGTGTGGATTCAAATGAGACTTGTCTTCGTCTCCAGGGTTTGTCGTCATGAGAAAATCAAGGGCTATTTGGATTGTTGCGCCATATCTTGACTTACACGACCAGAGGTCGACACCCATCTGGTCACCCAATTTGGCATTGATTTGGACAGTAAAAAACAGTCAGCAATTGTTACTGCAAGGCAAAATATACGTACTATTAGGGCATTTAAGTTGAAGCACCGATAGTAAAATGAGCGGGTGCGCACAGCTTCAAAGGGCTGTTCGCCAGTTTTGCGACCTGGTCAAGAAAAGTTGTTGAACAGAACTGCTGCAGATCGGCGACTGCTCCTTCAAGATCTCCAGCGAAAAACTTTGCAGACGTAGTTTGCGAAGTATAAAACGTTGCATGATTTATCAGTGGATTGTTTGTTGAACGGATGCATCGAAGGTAAGCATACTTAGGACGAGAACCAGCCCTCTTCCCTATGTCGCTGTTAGTCAACCAAGTGACATATTCAGAAAACCAAGACACGAGTGCTTCGTCATTATCTTTGGGCCAAACCGAGCTTTTCGCAGCCTTGACGATGGAGATACCGTTCACTATCTTAACTATCCCGCGAAGGTCGAGAATCCCAGTGAATGTGCCACTGCGTCTGCTTTCACCTGGTCCACGGACGATCTGCCTAAAGGTCCACATTGTGTTCATTTTGGTAGTTGCATTCAAGAAGAATGTTTCCACAAGATTTACTACACTCTTGGAATGTTTCGAAGTCCTCTATAGTGCATAGGCAATTGCGTTATAAAGCACTGTCTGAGCAACGTTGTTGACTGCCTCTGGTCCTTTCGGCATTCTAACGTCAGGATTAACTATGCCATCTTGGCTGACATAGCTACAGGTAGTCGATAATAAATCAATTATAACAATGGAACCGTGAGGATTAAAAGCGAATATACGTACTGGCATTTGGGGCTAATGATTTGGTGGGAGGTGTGATAGAAGCTTTGTCGTCTTCGCCGCAGCTTGTGCTGGTCCAGCAGATCTTGCATGGGATATTGTCTTTGGACTCGGAAATGAGAGGTTCGAAGATAGCAGTTGTAGCTGGTACACTTGTCGGCACAGGGAGGTACCTTCTTCAACAGTGGGATTGGCCTGAATATTTGAGATTGATGTTGATGTGGTAGTGAGATCATCATTATCTACAAGAACCAGCACAATTGAGAAACTGTGCTATCTCTGTAAGAATCGTCTGCAAAGAGGTCAGGTCCATTGCCTGTGCTATCAGAATTGTTGAGGCCCGAGCCGTTTCCAGTATGAACTGCGTAAGGGCGTCCAGTCGGATTGCATCAATTGCATTGAGGCCAATGGCTAAAAAGGAGCAAATAATAAGATCATAAGAGTTATGGTAAGCCTGTTTGTACAGATGTGCTCACTAGGAGCTTCACTCAAATAGTCATGTGGATTTTGGCTAGGGGTAACACATTGTTTGAATTGGCCATACCTTCACCTAGTTGAGACCAAAAAATTGTCAAAACTAATTGTTTGGCTTACTCCAAGGCTCTTTGCTAGCCCCATTGTCTGCGCTCTGAATAATGCCGGCATGAGCATCCTTCATTGCTTTTGAGGGCTGCAGCCTGCAAGATCACGTAGTCTACGTTCACCCAGTCATTAGGGTTGCCTGAGTAAAATAGCATGAGCAAGAACTGTTACAAATTGCAGATAAGACAAACCCAGAGCCAAAGTAGCGGCCAGAACAACAAAAGACACCCTGGAGGGAAAGATAGTGGAATAATTGTGGCATAACCGACACTGGACTGCACTGGACAAGTTCAATGGGACAAGTCAGGAACGAAATAGCTTGGTAGCTCCACATAGAGAAGTTTGTATTAAGTAAATCGGCTTTTGAATAAGCCTAGGACTTTTCGTGATATTTAGACAACATGGTCATTGTGGTTCAAACGCCTTCATATTCATCGCGAGTACTTAATGGATACCGAACAGGATCCGAACAGACCTTTAACTTGAATTGCCTTTAGTGGATACATACCGAACAGCGCCTTAGCTTTGCCAAGTGATTACATAAGAATGCGGGGTGATGGCGTGGGGAACCGGATGGCGTTGCGGGGCCCAGGCGAATAAACCAAGTTCTCATGCATGAGTTTGATCTATAAAAGTCGTAGCTGAATGATCTCCTCAACCTCCCTCTTATCCGCTACTATGTCACATTTCAACCCTACTCCTGCTAGCATTCCACCTCCAGACGTTTGGCTGAGTCTCAAGCCACTGCCTACTAGCCTTCCAACCAATTATCATCCTTTGGTATTGAAATATGCTCAGTGACCGCCATAGTTAGGACAGTAAAGGCTGATTTGCCGCAATGTAGAATCCGTTGGCATTTATCTTGCGGGCTGCTCAAATATACCCTGACAAAGTCGCGTTGGTTCATACAGACGTTGAACATCCAGTCGTGTACACTTTCTCAGTTTGGTGCGACTTTATATACCGTCAACTGCTCCTATTCTAATTAGAATATCTGACTCGCAGGGCGCAACGCGTACAAAACCTCGCATACGCATTGATCAGAGCTGGTGTCAAACCAGGCGATCGTGTTGGTGTCATTGCCCCCAATTGGTATGTTGGTGTTCAGTTACGGGATCTTTTCTATCGCTGAGTGATGTTAGTCCTCTAATAGCAGGTGCTTTACCTTATTAAATATCCGTCATACCTGTATTGACAGTTTTCAGATGCACATCACGCAGTCATTGCGGCTCGAGCGGTCATCACCCCAATCAATACCCGCCTCAAACCATCAGAAGTAGCATACATCATTGGACACAGTCAATGCACTCTGCTACTCGTCGATCACGAATATAAGAGTCTTGTTACCGGTGTCAAGATACCTATTGTGGTATCGAACGACACTGGTCGATCTAAGAACCCATATGAAGACTTCCTGAATTCAGGAAGGCATTTCAGTAATGAAAGAGGTTGGCCGGGTTTGGAGCCTGAAGTCGATGAGAATGCTCCTGCAGTTCTGTGTTACACGTGAGTTTCTTGTGCGTATATCTGCATAACGGAACTCAATTGTCATTCAGATCTGGGACTACTGGACGAGTTAGTAGCTTAACAGATATAAACCGAACATTGTGTACTAACCTGCAGCTGCAATAAGCCAAAAGGTGTCATTACTACTCTCAGAGGTCCTAAACATGCTCAGTTAGCATATGGTCATTATTAAATATTATAACAGGTTCCTATCTTGCTGCGATTGCGAACGCTTTCGAGGGACAGTGAGTGGTTTCATTCGAGGGTTTCCAGAAAAGCTGATATATATTCTCGAAGCATGAATCAGCATTCTACGTATCTGTGGTAGATTAAAGACCTTTCACAGTGTTTTTGTGGTCGTTACTAAGCTGGAGTTTTGACAGGATTTTGCCAATGTTTCACGCCGCTGGCTGGACATTCCCCTGGGCAAATGTCTTCTCATTCGTGAAACAGGTATTGGCACCGGTTCATCGAGCTACGACATTATTAGAAGGTTGGAACTCACCGAGGCACACAACATTTGTTAGGTTACTTTACGGACGGTGAATTATGCACAAATATGGAACCACTTTCTTCATTCAGGGGTCACGCACTATTGCGCCGCTCCAACAGTTCAGGTAAGTACATCGTCTTCCTTTATTTTCAAACTCGCTGACATAATGAATAGATCGGAATTGTTAATGACCCGAAAGCACAGAAACCTCCTCAACCAGTCACTGCTATAATAGGTACATATGATTGTTGTTTACGTACTTGAATCTTCCTTCTCTAAAACTTGTCACCAAAGCCGGGGCAGCTCCAACTGCCCACCTTATCGCTGAACTACAGAAAATAGGAATCGAACCGGTGCATGTGTATGGTTTAACGTCAGTTTGTCTATCTTTGTCTGGTATCGACTGGTCACTGGTCAAATTTGCTTACTTGCTTTCTTTGTAGAGAAGTGAGCCGATATGGGTCGTTGATACTACCTATGGAGACACTAATCGAAATTTAGACATATGGCCCCTTCACTCGCAATTATGCACATCCGTCGTGGGCAGACTTGCCTCCAGACCAGCGAGCTCGCCTGATGGCGCGACAAGGCCATGCTTTCGCGACCGCCGAAGAAGCTCGGGTAGCCTTCGCTTCCCCTGAAGGAGATCTGGTTAGCCCCTTGGTTGATGTCCCTCGAGATGGAAAGACGGTTGGTGAGATTGTGACAAGGGGCAACATCGTCATGAAAGAGGTGAGTGTATAATGTAAAGCTCTTCTGGAACGACTTGACAGTATCTTTTAGTATTTCCGTGACCCAGAAGCCACCAAGAAAGCCTTTTCTGGAGGTAGCTTCCACTCAGGCGATCTGGCTGTTATGCATCCAGATGGCTCGATTGCAATTATGGATAGAAGCAAGGACATCATCATATCTGGAGGAGAGGTACGTGTTAATAAAGTAATTGTTGCTCATTTCACCAGTGCTAAACCAGAAATCAACATAGAACGCTTCATCGCTTGCTATCGAACAAGGTTGGTATTTAATATTCCTCTATCAACAAATTCTGACTAGTTGATTTGCAGAGCTTTCGAGCCACCCACATGTATTGGAAGTCAGCGTGGTAGCTCGCAACCATGTCAAGTGGGGAGAACGACCAATGGCCTTCGTGGTTCTTCACCCACAGCATGTATCGACTTGGAGAGGACGCCACCACATCTTCGAGAAGAATCTAAAGGAGCATGCCAAATCAAGGCTACCTGGTTTTGCCTGTCCTGAATGGGTAGAAGTTGTCCCAGAATTACCTGTATGCCTCCTTTTACGTTCTTAGAGATCTTGAGGTTTATGATTTCCAAACAGAAAACATCGACGGGCAAAATTCAGAAGCTTGAATTGCGAAAAATTGTTGCAAAGCTTTAGATACGTAGGCAGTCTTGCAGTGCAGACGCGATGTCCGTGATCTAGACAAAGGTTCTACTCAACATGGCTTCTTTGCATTTTGATCTTGGTTTAGTAGAATTTCATGTCTTTCAGGTTTAGATCGTTGGGTACGTTACAACGTCGTTAAATAAAGTACTAAAAACTACTGGGTAATCGACGTCCAAATTGCTGTGGTCTGTTGGGTAAAAAATTAAATACAGACAATAACATAAAGAAGTAAACCCGAAAAAACCATCGTGTTCGTTTAGGCGTAGTCGTTGTAGGGGAGGTTATGTTGGTTATAGTGCATCATAAGTACTAGGTGATAGTCTCAAGATCCTGAAGGAGGCGGCGTTTCTTTCACAGAAATAAACATCGTCCTCTTTCCGTCCCAAAAACAGTACTTCATCCAATGGATCCACATCAGGGTCGGTCGAGACCGCATCTGTTCTTGAGCTGTTGTTTTTGATTAAAGCAACGCTAGACTTTTTGCCCCCTTGTAAGGCTGGCGTAGTGACGCCCTTCTCGCCCTGGTTGCCGGACTGGGACGAAAAATGGGGGTGCCGATCCTCCATACGAAAGGTTCTCTTCGATTGATGTTACTCAGCGGAGGATTATAGTGCGGCAAGATTGTCCGCGATTCGTCAGCGGGATTAAGAAGAGCATCGCCCAGGGCGACAGCTTCCAGACCTCCTTGCCTCATCGCGACAAGTACCGATCCTTTCCTTACATCAAACGCTTCCAGGCGTTTAATGTCTCCCATCTTGCTTGACGGTGCTGCTTTGGTCGACTCGCTTTCATCGGCACTCCATAGGAATTTCCCTTTGAGGACAGATCTACCCCGGGCATCAACAATTGAGGTGCTGGTGCCACCCCGAGAAGAATAGAATAATGCCGGCGGTCCAAAATGTCGAGGTTGTTCTAGCAAAGATATTGGCCGGAGAAGAACACCTTCTGGTGTGAAAGTGGCCTTTGGCGCAGGGCCAGAAGAGTCTGAGAGAGGGGCAACGACACGGAACGGTTGCGTCGGATCAACGCTTTGAAGACGCAGGTCCTTCAGAAGAACATAATCTGTATCTTCCTCACGTCTGACTGGTAGATCAGGCGGAAGTAAACCATCTTTATACCATGCTTGCATCAATGATGACTTCCAAGGACCTGCAATTTTATCAACATCCGAATTCCACGATTCAATAGTTTAGTAACTTACCATGTACAACGTTCTTGGGGTCACGGTAGTACCATTTAGAGGGAGCAGTTGGGGTTGGCACAGGTAGGCCAGGGGTGAAAATTGGGTTTGAGTAATATTTGAAGAGGTTGCACCGTTCTCTGTTTCATGCTCGGTCTTGTATTCCAAGAAAGACGGGTATGTAGGAGGAATGATATATTCATCTGCGATAGAAGCCAGTGGGAAATTAGGGGCGAAGTTGAGTTGCTGGAATGTGGTATAAGGGCCCATTTGGGCAGTAGCTAGCATGACAAGTTCTTCGGATTGTGGGGTAGGGGATGGATTAGCAGGTTCAGGTGTTTGTAGCCGTTCTGATTGGGCTCCAGGGTGTTCACTGGCAACAAGAGTTGGACTACCAGAACGCTCAGAACCGGGTTCAGCAGCAGAAGCAACAGGAACGGATATGCCGATGTTAACGTTCACGTTTGTCTCTTCATCAAGTGGTTCCGGTTCAGTTGCGGTTGGTTCACCAGGTCTGTTTTCTCGGGCACGACGTCTTGCAGCTCTTCGCTCCGCTCGCCCAATTCTTACTTCGCGGACTCTGACTGTAGCTGGCTCTAGACCGAAAACATTCTGAGCAAATACTAGGAAGACTTCGACGAGGTCATCTCCTTGCAGCTGAAGCTCCAAAGAGCGAGGCGAATCGGGTAGGATAAACGTTCGTGACAACCCAAGGGCAGTGCGATAGGTTCCGGCAAACAATTCGACCTTTTCACCATTGTCGCCACAGAGGATAGCGAGAAAACTAATTGAAAAAGATGTTAGCATCAACGCGGGGGCCAATTTCCAATAAAAAGAGCAAACCTCTTCTTGGGCGTCTCCACAGCCTTGATGAAGAGTGCGCCCTTCGTCCCCGGAAGCTTTACATACTCTAGTTTTGGCGGAGGAGATTGATTGGTGCCAGGCGTCCACTTGAGTCCATCGCCCACATCAACAGGGGTAGCTGGTCTTGCTGGTGACCGCTCGCTATTTCTTCTATTGTTCAGGGCATTGCTAATAATACGAGGAATAAAACGTGAAGAACGACCCGAACGAGGGGTGATAGGTATAGAAGCAGTGTCAGGCATAGTAGATGTGGCTGTGTTTGGTAAGGTGGCGGTCGAAGCATTTGGTGGCAATGTTTCTACTGCTGATCGAAGTGTAGGTGTATGTGAGCTACTAGACCTGAATGAATGCGACCGTGAAAATCGGTTCAACGATCGGACGCTTGTCGCAATTGATGGAACGTTCGCGGTGGAAGGTGAATTATGTCCCACTTCAGACGTTGGGCTACTGATCATGATGGACCATCGCCGCCGGCGTCTAGCAGCATTATTAGAACTACTGCTGCGACCGATTGAATTTGTTCCATCGGCAGGGGGAAGGGATAAGATATCTTCCGATGGTCTCGACGGCGGACTGGAAGGTGCCAGAATGATAGGTTCCTGTGGACGCATTGTTCCAATGGGTGGAAGATCAGGTATGCGGCTTTCCAAAAGGGCTTGTGCAAGACTGATATGACCTTCAATTTCTTCCTCGTCATCGTCTCCTTCTATGAACAGGGTATCGGGATTGGGAGTATTTTCACCCAAAGAAGGAGGGGAATGGACTAGTGCCTGTCTTAATGTAATGAGCGTTGGTGCTGGTGAGGGTTCCGGTGGTGGTATAGTGTTCGATCGAGTCAATGATAGGTCGAGATTCGATGGTCGATTTCTTCTGACAGTGCTAGATGAATTGCGAGGTAGGACGGGCACTGGAAGTGTTTGTACGGCATTTGGTTGTATTTGGGGTGATGTTACAGCGCGACTTGAGGAGAGTGTGGCACTCGTCCGTTCGTCTAGATGTGACCCACTGGACCCCGCTGCGACAACATCAATTGCTTCCTCGTCGCTCGATTCTGCCCAATCCGCCTTGGAATCATTCTGTGCCCTTAAAGACTCTGCTGTACGATGATGAGTAGGGGCAGCGGCAAGGACGTTACTCACAGAGCCTCCTCTCGACCTAGCCCTCAGCGAGATATACGATGATCGGCTCTGTAAAGGAGGGTTCACCGTCTCGGATGGACTAGCATATGGCGGAGGATCAGAGGGTCCCGGAGGCACCGAAGTGATATTGGGAGGTATTTGCACTGATGGCTTTGTTCGCTTTTTAGGAGCTCTAGGTGTAGCTGAACGAGGAACGAGTGGAACAGGAGGTGGCGACGATGGTACTGGTAGTGTATTATGAGAATTTTTCCGAAGGAGGTTTGCACGGATTCGATTCGATTCTCCTGGAGGTGGAGTGGATAGACTAGCTTTCCGTGTTTTTTCAGCTGAATCGCGGGGGTCAACGAGATCCACATTACGTAGAGCCACCTTTTGACATTTTCCCGACGGCTACGGTCGCGCTCTCGCCTGACTTCGACATCTATTCGCCACTCAATGGCCTTTTTCACCTCCTCAAGTGCGTATACTGCACGCCATCTCGCCTTCCGGCGATAGCTACCAGAACGCCCCGTTGCTCCATCACGACGACACTCTTGAACGCCACGCGTCGCACGAGGGCATATGGCTGCAGTGCGGGGGATACCAGGGGCAAAACATCTAGACCTTGAGCATGGCAGAGGAGCAGATAATGTGGAGCAAGAAAGGCCCCACTTGACGGTGGGGTACTAAAATGTGACGGACAGAGATCTGAAGTCAAGGCAGAAAGAGACAGACCAAGTTCGTAGAGAGTGGGTGCAGGAAGTGAAGGAGGAGGAGTAACTGGGCGAGTAGGTTGAGGCGAGGATGAACGAGAGACAAGCTCTGAGTTTGACGCAGTAGGTTCAGGCTGAGTAGCACCTTCGTGAATGGGTTCCTGAGAAGGCGCAGCTATGGGTTCTCGGCGATGCATAAGGTTATTAAAAAGCCAGAAAGTCTATTAGAAGACCGGGGCTGCGGAGAGGAATGAAATAAGTAAAATGTGAAATAAAGAACCGGGAGAACTGCAGACCTCTATCGCAGACCTATGCCTGGCCCTCCTTTGTTGCTGACTTACTGACGACTCCTCCGACTGCATGGTATTAGACCTGGAAGGCGAAGGCAGAGGAGAGGGTAATGGCGACCTGGTTGAAAGCAAGGCAGCATGGGATGATATCGGAGATGGACCCCGAGCAACAGGCGACGATGGGGCTGTTACATGCACAGCAGGCATGCTATGGACACTAGCGGCATCGGAGGAGTGATCTGCGGGTTCAGAGGGGGACTCCAGGAGAGTCTGGAGAGGCCTTGGGGGATATCTGGAGGTCGGCCGACACAGAACTGGACATTGCAGGGTCATGGACCATGGTCAATGAGAAAGGACAGGCATGGGTTTTGGCTTGGGAATGATGCAAAGGAGAAACGCCAGATCTCTTTCTTACGTAAGTTTAAACTTACACCTGTACTCGCCCATCTTTTCTCAGTCTGACTGTATCCCCGATGTTCGTCTCCAGGCTCTGCGGAAGACCTGCCGCTTGCATTCGTCGAGCTGGCTACTCTACTCTAGTCCACCCAAATCTCACTTCCCATCTAACTCCGGTTAGTGAGCATGACATCTCCCATTTCGCCTCGTTTCTCGCCCCTACCTCAGTTATCTCAACTCTCTCTCCGAGCTCAAGTCCTCCAGACGAACTCGACCAGTACAACAATGATTGGATAGGCCGATTCCATGGCCGCTCCACCACCGTGCTCAAGCCCAAAACAACCCAGGAAGTCAGCGAAATCTTGAAGTGGTGCAATGAAAAAACGCATCGGTGTCGTTCCTCAGGGTGGGAATACTGGTCTCGTTGGTGGGAGCGTTCCCGTGAATAACGAAGTTATTCTTTCTCTCTCCAACTTGAATAAAGTTCGCTCGTTTGATCCTGTATCCGGTCAGCCTGCTCTATCTCTTTTAGGTCTTTATTTCACTTACTCGGTGCGACAGGCATATTGGTGGCAGATGCCGGTTGTATTCTTCAGTCGCTCACGGACTACGTTGCACCCCATAACCATATTATGCCTATTGATCTGGGAGCCAAAGGCAGGTGGGTCTAAAACGATGTGGTGACCTTCAGCGCGCTTAATATCCATGCAACCATGTCAATTATAGTTGTCAGATAGGTGGAAATGTTGCAACAAATGCTGGTGGCTTGCGTCTATTGCGTTATGGCTCATTACACGGCACCGTTCTTGGTCTAGAGGTTGTCTTGCCAGACGGTACAATTTTAGATCAGTTAACGACCTTGCGTAAAGACAATACC